>LPNX010504607.1:75281-128635 GCA_001517045.1 Pseudotsuga menziesii | reverse complement strand
ATTCATTGAAATCTGGATTGTCCTCATGTTAAGGGGAAGAAAGTTTTGTTTTTTGCCTAAAACTATGGTTTCATACCTAAGCCTAAGGTGGAGAAGGTTTTGCGTTTGGGGTTTGGGATCCCCTCTTCACCCTCCCCTCTCCTCGAACCCCCTCATCCCAAGCATTTACGCCACCCTGCTGCTGCTGTCCTTCGCCGGCTGCACGCTATTAATCGCCCATCCTCCTCCCAACGCCGCGTGTATCCCTCCTCGAACCTCCCTTCAACCGGTCATGTCCGCCTTAATGCTTGCAAGCCTTTGGAGCCTTCGCATTCATCTCTCGCACGTTTGGATTTTTGTTTATCCTGGTCCTTCCTCCATCCTCGATTTCAGAATGTCGATCCGGAACCCCTCCTCTGTAACCTCTGGCATTTTTGAAATTCAAAGAATTCTGGGACAGGTGGTTCTGGGTGTTAGTGAAGGGTGGCTTCAGGGCCTCCCTTGGAAGGTTCTCCCATTATCGTGTTCGTTGGTGAAAGACTGGCTCGTCTTGGTAGTATTGTCCTCTGGCACAGGTTTCAGTCAGCCAGAATTTCGGGTTGCTGAGCAAAGGGATACAGACAGTGTTTGGGTTTTGGACTCCGGGCAGAACAGGGTGCTGGGCGTTGTGGGATCTTCGGGTCTCTTTCAGGCAGGTAATTACTCGTTGTCTTATGAGTTAGAGGTGCTCAATTCTCTCTTTTCTGCATTCAAGAATCTCCGAAGAACTTCAGGCAACTCTGTCAGCGTGCCTATCAATTTGTTTGCTGGTCTATCCATTTCGCCTGGGGTTAAAGGTATGGCTCACGGAGGCGATTGGATGGATATTAAGAAGAACCTTCGCCGGCTTTATGAACTTCTAGCCATTAACGTTGTGGACACCAAAGAAATGAGTGAGGAGATAAAAAGGATGGCTGAAACAGTAAGCTACACTTCCCAGCAAGTGAGCAATAATGACGCCCGCATTGACGATAATGAGAGCAGCCTCCGGGTAATGCATGGGAAAATGGACAGAATTCAAGAGGACCTGCAGAGATTCATTGAAATGCATCAGTCCAGCCGGGTGAATGGCGAAATCAATGGCGAAGTTGCTGAAGCGGCCCACCCCATGGAAGAGGAGTCAGTAGTCCAGCCGAGAAACAATAGGAATATGTAGTAATCTGTTTCCTTTAAGTTATGTTAAATGTTTTTTTGCCTCCTTATCTGTTTTCAGTTCGTAAGGGTTTACCCCTTTAGCAGTTTTAAAAGCTTTGAACAGTCAGTTTGCAGGGTATTTTGGACAATCCCATGGCTGGTCTTCTTTGACAGCCTTTTTGATGTATATTCTCTGATGAAGCTACTATCTCTGTAACGCATGGCTGTGCACAGCCCCCTTTTATATATTTATGTTCATATTTTCTGTTAAAAAAAAAATATCCCTAATTTTGGACCTATTTTATAGGCATGAGCCTATTGATCATGATGATTATATTGATGTTTTATTTTATATTGGTTCAAAGAATCCACTGCATATGAACATGATGATTTGTTTTGTATATTGGGCGTAAGCCAATTGTTGATGATATATAGGTATATATATGTTTTGTGTTATGCGTGGACCCTGAAGCACATGATTGATGAAATGTTTATGTTGGGCATGGACCCTGAAGCACATGATCGACGAGATGTTTTGTGTTGAGCGAGAGGCTCTGGAGCACATGAGTACTTACATTTGTGTTGAAAATAAATCTCTGGAACACATGAAAATATAATTGGAAATGTTGGGCATAAGCCCTAGAGAATCCCATGTTGGTGTCGAGCATAATATTTGGAGCATCGGATCTTTGGCCATTGTATCCCTACGTGTATCATACAAGTACATCCTAGCATTTAGTGTTCAGCTAGAGCTCTGGAATTGCATTATTTTGTAACCCCGTACTATAAGCATTGAGTATTGGCTCTGGTAAGCACTAGGGGTTACTGAAAAGATTAAAATCACCTCCAAGTGAAAATGAATCGAGGAATAATATTGATCTCATCATACTTTTTTTTAGTGATTAAATGAAATTTCAAATTTTTGTATTCTCATCAAGTACTGAAGAACTACCACGTTATACAAGGAAAATCCAACATGTAAGGATGTTTAGAGTTTCCTAGCCTAGTAAACCCAAGTCATATATCTACTTCAACTTCATAAAAGAAGTATCGTTAAGTCTATAAATCATGGCACATGATGCCCGAAGAAAAGTGTTAACAAATAATTTAATAAATAGTGAAAAAACTATGAAATACTAACTAGGAACTAGTTAAAAGTTCCTAGGTTAAGAATTGAAAATTACCCGAGTAAACTAAAAAGGGTTAAATCAAGAAATCAAGGATTTCTTGATTTAACTTCCCCTTTAAATGAAAAGTCTTCCTATAAAGACTCAAGCCAAGAAAAGGATTGGGGGTTCTGATTTTTCATCTAGGAGAAATATTATTCTGCCTGTTCTACTCCCAAGTGTTTTCTTGGAGAACTTTTCCTGCAAGGAAAAGAGGATTGATTCAAAAATCATTACCAGTTGGGAAAACCTACCTTAGGAGCTCTAAGCTACTTACATGTTGGAGTCCAGCTCGGGGGGATACAGATTAGAACCAGGAACGGTTTCGGTTCATGGTTGGGAGGAACGTGGTAGTTCCCAAGTGATTTTCTCATCAAATAGAGGTCAGATCTACATTGAATTGTTAATACTGGTTATTTAAGTGTGCAAGTGCAGCCATTGACAAAGCTTCAATTTCTGGTATGAAACCCTTGAAGGCCTGTTCTATTTCTTCGCAAAGTTTCATTACTGTTTATGTTAAGTAATGGCTGCAATGAAATTTCTAACCCTAATGGTTCTGTTTTATGGTTATCAATCTGCTAGAGCTTGTATCTATAAATTACTAATCATAGGCTCGAGAATTTTTATCATATGTTGTTTATGTTCAGTGCTGCATCTCTTATAAATGTTCCTGTATTAACTAGGTTTCAATCTTAGTATTATCTTTTTACGTTGTTCTCTGTATTTAATACTCTGCTGACATATTCCATTTGTCAGCAGACGCTTGCCCTAATTCTCAACAAAACTAATTCAGTAGAATTTAATTGAAATATTGGTTATGTTAACTAATACAAGTTATTGATGTTGTTGTCGAAGAAACCACAGTATCGAAATGACCAAGTGGACGTTTCAGATCCATATCAGGATTCATCATTAGTACAATGTCGAATGTGGGCAGAGCGAGAATCATTGATAAATACTATAACTAGGTAGAAAAAAAAAGTCTAATGTTGGCCTCAGAGGCTAGGGTTTGCTTGGTTAAAATTGTATTAATTTTATTTTATTTGCAAAATGTGCGAATTTTTTTTATTTAATTATATTTTGCAAAAACAAGAATTTATTTAGCTTATTAAAAAAATTTATACAATTGCTATATTAAGACTTTATTTAAAAAAATTTAAAAACCTAAAAAAAACTAAGAAACAAAAAAAATTAATACTTAATTATTTTTAAGAAGTTTTTAAGGTGTAGTCACTTTTATTATTTTAAAAAAAAAATTAATTTAAAATATAATGTGTCAAAATCATTAAATTTTTTTGAAATATATTTATTATTATTAATTAAATTTATTAATAATAATAAACATATTTCAACAATTTTAAATGATTTTGACACATTATATTTTAAATTAAAAAAAAATTAAATAATAATAAAAGTGACTACACCTTAAAAACTTCTTAAAAATAATTAAGTATTAAAATTTTTTGTTTCTTATTAGTTTTTCCTTAGGTTTAAAAAAAAAATTAAATAAAGTCTTAATATAGCAATTGTATAAAAAATTTTAATAAGCTAAACAAATTCTTGTTTTTGTAAAATATAATTAAATAAAAAAAATTCCGCACATTTTGAAAATAAAATAAAATTAATAAAATTTTAACCTAGCAAACCCTAGCCTCCAAGGTCGACATTAGACTTTTTTCTTCTACCCAGTTTCAGTATTTATCAATGATTCTTGCTCTCTCCACATTCAACATTGTCCTGATGATGAATCCTGATATGGATCCGAAACGTCGACTTGGTCATTTCGATACTGTGGATTCTCCGACAATAACATCAATAACTTACCACCACAAAAATTTAGCAACAGATAATACAAGTTTATAATTTAAAACAGATCTATTAGGAATAGAACTCATATAATAAACAAGCTAATAATTATTAAAGATCTTCTAAGGTTTGCTCTACATAATCATGTAAAAACAAGTTAAATATTACAACATTCCATTTTAATAAACATAATCATAATTAACCATAACTCAAGTGTTTATTTCATGGTCCTATTATTACAGTCATCCATTATAAAACATAAAGGGTTTTAAAGGTCCCATTTAAATCTATCTACACATAACCAAATGTATCATGTTAAACATTTAAACAATTAAAACCCATTTTCTCATCCAGAGGGTGCGACATCAAATCCTGTAGATGTCCAAACTCAAGACAGTAACAGTAATAAAACCGTAATCATTTCATATCCAAGCAGTAAGCAATCACGTAACCATTCTACACAGTCCATGCTATATATCTAGTATGTGTAGGCTATGCTTTTAAGCCATTCCTCAATCCTTTAATCCAAACAACACATACACTAACAGGGAGGTCGTAAATACCCTAGTTACGGCCTTAGCCAAATTCTAATCTAAACACACAGTCACGCGATTTTAAACCAAATCGATATCGTGGGTTGTCATAACCATAGCTGTTACAACTTGATTCTTTCCAAGTAAACAATTTACAAATAAAATGCCAACTAAAATCTATCGTAGTCGTTGGGAGAGGCACATGCCATTATTAGCATGGCCTGCACCCACGCTGAGCCAATACAAAAATAAGGATATAATACTCCATTTTAAAACGCAGACTCCATTTATACGCTAACGCATAGCACGTGGTGGCAAGACAGTGGGCTATGACACCATTGTTACAATGGTGCAGCCCATGGCATAACGCTTAAGCTCTAGAAGCTCCCTACTCAAATTACAAACCAAACAAACAGAGTGCTACGCATACAGCCATAACCCAAAAAAATATTATATACACAGAGTAAATTTCCACAGGCTTTAAGGCCACGATCGATTCCTTTAAAGTCCACATAAAACGCAAAATTTAAACAACCATACAAGACCCAAGTTCACACAGTTTTAAACGATGAAGGAAATCGTACGCTTGTCATACCCAAAAATACATTACAGTCTTCATATTAAAAACAAATGTGTGGTGTAATAACACAGTGACGCTCAAACCTTCTTTACAAACAGTCAAAGTATTAAAACGTTAATGGCAAGTTGTGAGTTATGGCACCATTACAAGTAATGGTGCAGCCACGGCCCAAACAAATGCCAAATCTCTGAACGAGAGTCCATTTAAAACCAGAACAAGCTACATCATAAAACACTGAAGGCATATTCAACCAGTACCATTGAAACTCAAACCCAATAATGATTTCCAACTTAGGAGTGCCCAGAAAAAGAGGAAGAAAGTGATTCTTTCTAGCGGGCTTACTATGGCTGTAAAGGAGAAATCCCAACTCGACAGCATATCCCTATGCGAACCTCGAAGCGCCTTTGCATTTACCTACAGACAAACCAACAATGGCATGAGGAGCATGACCATGCCATGAAGGAACCAAACGAAGCAATGCATTTTTATACAGAGCCGGTTGAGCTTACCTACGAATTGATGGGGTCATCTCCATTCTCCAAACGCGCAGAGGCCACATTACACCACAATGCCAAAACCATATTGCAAAAACAACAAATGTTAAGTTCTTTTCCAAGGGTTTTCACCAACCCCGATGGCATTAATGGCACCAGCTGGTGACCATTAATGCCACCATAAACCCCAACCATAAGTTTATGGATCAACGTCATATCAACCAAGTCATATGTTAAACCCTCTATACAATGGTTTCTCCACCCTTTAAATTTCAGCGTAGGCTCAAGGCTAATGACATCGTATGTATACCATAGTCCCAAACTTATGGTATGCGCAGCCCTTAATACTAACATATAGTGTTACAATGATTTCCCTTAACACTATCATATAGTGTTGTAATGTCTTCCCCTTAGCAACAAGCTTTTAGTGTTATCATATGCCCTTTAAGATAGTTCATATAGGTAGTGTATGCACTTAATTCATAAGTCTAGGTTGTAGCATTTAGGAATCATGGAAAATGTAATATGCCATGATGCCCTCGCTGGGAAGAACAAGCATAAGTTTACAAGCACATAACCAAGGTAAACCTCCAAAATAGAAACAATAGACGAGTAAGTAATTAAACAAGAGATATACAATAATAATGGAAGGACGGTAATATAATTCATAGCATCCAGTAATTTGATGAATAAAGATAATTAAAAAACATAGAGTGTACGTCAGTCGTAAAATGGAACGATAACAAAAGAACAAGGCGGAACAAGAAGTTTAACTAAGAACTGAATGGCGTCAAGTAACCAATAATCCCTATGTCGCAAGAGCAACCTATGAATCAATGAATAAGGTGCCCTAGTTTGAATGAACTAAGTAAGCCTGCATAATGAAGAATAACCTTACCTCTCAGATTTTCATGGGAGACCAAGTCCCGCTACTCCACCACTTTATTCCCATCAACAAATTTAAGTTAGTTTTTATTTAATAAAAAAAGTATACATGTGTAGGAGCAAAACAATGATCTATATAACCCATTAATTTACTGACATTAATAACTAAGATATATTGACAATTTAAATAACAAAATTAAGAAATAAGAAGTAAACGAACTAATAGTCATGGAATGGATAAGAGATTAACAAGACAGCGAGAAGAATCCAAAGAGGTTGAAAGTTTAAGGAGCATCTATGTTTCTGCACGAGTACTAATGATCCCTTTTGGGTAGTTTTCACTAACCTATAAAAAAAAATCTTTTCAATTTTTGGGGAGATTACAAGTGGTAGCAGAGACACGTTTCAATACTGAGAGACTCATGGGTGCATCAAGCATTCACGAAAGAAAGTAAAGTATGATAACTAATGTTTGTTACTAATATAAAAAAATTTCTACTATTAAAATTTTTGTGTTTGAGGAAAATTTTTACAGCATTGTTCAGTTCATGAACACCGAGGAAGAGAACAGCCAGTAGGAAGAAATGACCACCCCCACTCTAGAAGTGAACCTGGTGGTAGAGATAAACCATGATGTGCTGAAAACTTTGCAAAGTCTTCAATCTAAATTGAAGAGTTTCGGAGAAGACAATCTAAATGAAATAAAGGAACAACAATCTATAAATGAAGCATTATTGCGTAACATGATAGGAGGGAGCCCACAAGGTAAACCTGCCTAGTACACTAACGGATCCAAAACAGAGCCATACCATGAGTGGGCCAACAGCCCAAAAGAAGCAGAAAAAGAAGGTACACCTAAAGCAACTAAAGGGGATCATCATAGTCCTATCAATGATGACTCACTTTCTCCATGAAGAAAGAAGTAGAGAAGTGATGACAGTATTGCGGGGGAGTTTCAAAAAATAAGAGCCCTGACCTATGAAGGTGAAGTAAATACGGGAGAAAAGGTTGAAGAATGGTTGCTGGGAATGAGTAAGTATTTTCAGGTTCATAACTATTCAAGCGTGATGCAGGCTAGGATTTACATCTACAACCTGAATGGTAAGGCAATAGGATGGTGGCGATATTTAAAGCACAACAAGAAAGATGAGCTGCGAGAAATAAGCTGGGAAAACTTCCGAAATATTTTCCATGAAAAATACATGTCGGAAAGGTTTTTTGACCTCAAGGTAAAAGAGTTCCATGAACTGTGCATGGGGTCCGTGACTATAGATGCATTTATAAACAGATTTCTAGATCTACTACATTATGTATCATATATCAAAGAAGAAAAGGTGAAGATCCAAGTTCCCAGGGTGTCTTCCTCACAGTTTTTGGGATAGGATTGAATACACAAGGCTTGAATTTTCTATGAGCATGGGTAGTTATGGTAAGAAAACCAGAACCGAAACAGAGAAAATTCTAGAAACTTTTCTGATAATGGCAATCCTGGGTTAAACCCGTAACCTTATAGAAAGAAAAATAACATCTTTCCTGTGAACAAGAAATTCAAAAAAACTAGTACAAATCCTTATGTACCAGCTCCTAATGGTAATAAGCAAGTGGCGAGTGGAGCCAATGCTACCCCTTTAGCGATCAAGTGCTGGAAGTGCAACGGGCCGCATTATGCCCGAGATTGTAAGAACAAGAACAATGGATTCTTTCATAACCTGCAAGAAGAACCTACCATTGAGGATATAGTGGGAAACCCACGAATCTATGCAGCATTAGATGGCTGACAGGAGGACCATCAAGTTACAATGGTCGAGATTGAGGGTAAGATCTTGAAAACCTCTGTTTCAATACTTATTGATCCCGGTGCTTGCTGGAGCTATGTTGCACCTAAGATTGTTGATTTATGAAAGTTAGGAAAAGTAAAGCATGATAAACCTTAGTTGGTAAATTTAGCCAACGGTACGAAACAAAAGGTTTCAGAAATTGTTAAAGAATGTGAAGTAAACTTGAATGGTTTCCTTACTAAGTTAAACCTGAACATCCTACCTTTAAAATCGTATGATATTCTTATCGGCATGGAATGGTTGGAACAACACCATGTCATGTTTGATTGTCTACACAAGTCTATATTTGTATTGATAGCCAAGGGAACCAAGTGAAGGTTCAAGGAATCCCAAAGAAATTTTCTGTAAGAAAAATCTTTGCCTTACAAGCAAAGAAGTGTGTTAGGAAGGGCTGCAAGTTATTTGTGGTGAACATCCGAGACGTAGAGTCTGATAGATAACAACACATAGAATACTTCCCCGTATTTGAAAATTTCAAGGACGTGTTTCCCAAGGAAATCCATGGATTACCTCCGAAACGAGACCTAGACTTTTCCATCAAATTGAGCCCAGGATTAGTTCTGGCTTCCAAAGCCCCTTACCACATGAGTGCACCAAAATTGGTCGAACTCAAACTGCAAATGCATGAATTAATAGATAAGGGGTATATCCGACCGAGTGTGTCCCCTTGGGGAGCACCGATTTTGTTCATAAAGAAGAAGGACGGTACAATGCGGATGTGCATTGATTACCATCCATTGAACAAAATGACTATAAAGAACCATTACCCACTCCCTAGGATCGATGATTTTTTCGACCAGGTGGGAGGAGCCAAAATATTTTCGAATATTGACCTACGATCCAGGTACCATTAGGTACGGATCCGAGATGAAGATATTCCAATACCACCTTTCGTACGAGGTACGGGCACTATGAGTTTGTAGTGATGTTGTTCGGTTTGACAAAAGCACCCACAAAATTTATGCGTATGATGAACAACATATTCAGTAAATATTTGGATAATTTTGTACTAGTATTTATTGATGACATTCTGGTTTATTCCAAGAATAAAAAGGAACATGAAGAACATCTTAACATAGTAATTTAGGTGTTGAGAGAACAAGAACTCTATGCTAAGTTTAGTAAATGTGATTTTTACAAACCACAAATACAGTACCTAGGTCAAATCATATCCGAGGCAGGAATAGCTATGGACTCAGAAAAGATTTGAGCCATAAAGGATTGGCCTACCCTGACTAATGTCACTGACATTAGGTCATTATTGGGATTAGCCAGATATTATTGAAAGTTCATTGAGAACTTCTTGATAATCGCCTGTCACATGATGACATTGCAGAAGAAAGTGAACGATTTCTTATGGAATGACAAGTGTGACAAAAGGTTTCAAAATCTTAAGCATCTTTTGATGACCTCGCTAGTGTTGCGGATTGCGGATCATGATGGGGATTTCATTGTATTCATGGATGCAAGCAAGGAAGGACTTGGAGGAGTCCTCTTGCAAAACGATCATGCAATCTTTTATGAATCATGAAAATTAAAAGAGCATGAACAAAATTATCCTACACACGATCTTGAGCTAGCGGCCATTATCCATGCTCTGAAGATGTGGAGGCACTACCTCATGGGAAGGAAGTTTCTTCTAAAGACTGACAATATGAGTCTAAAATATTTATTCGATCAACCTGATCTGAATATGAGGCAATCCAGATGGTTATATTTCCTAAGTGAGTATCACTTTGAACTAAATAACATTAAGGGAAAAGAGAACAAATTTGTCGATGCTTTGATTCGACAGACTGATATTATATATGAGGTGACCCTGAGTCAAACTGATGCATATTTGCATGAGAAGATTAGAACGACCAACAAGTTTGACCCGTTCTATGTGGAAATCCTCAAGAAGGTCCAAGAAGACCGATTGTTGTTAGAATAATCAACCCATAGTTAGCTACCTTAGACATTAATTAATCCATTTTTTGTCTTATTTGCCTAGTTTCCATATTCTACCTTATGCAAGTTGTCATCTACACATCCATAGTGGCCAAACTTGCTAATTTTGAGTCATGTAGCACTTCGGAAACCTCCTGGAATTAAATCTACTTTATTCCTGGCCTCCCTAGTGCATGTCTACTTTTTCTACTTTATTGCTTTATTTTTCAGTGTTTTAAGGCAATTGGGAAAGTTTGACTAGGTGAAGTTAACTTGTTTTTTGTCCTCCACATCCTCCACTCTTTTCTCCTATGAAAAGCATGTATGAGTTGTCATTCCATCCACTATTAGCTTGCCTAATTGATTTTTCCAATTCGTGAGCTCCTAGACAGTTTTGGAAACTGCTTTATGCACCTATGGGGGATTTGCTTAGATTTAGTAACCCTGTCTTTTGACTAAATTCAAATGGAATCTTCATCCATTCAAATCTCTCATGTAATTATTTATTGTGGAAGCCTATGAATTCACAAGTTTGTCTATTGTACACTTATTCAATACATATTAGTGTTCTACTCCATTATTCAGTCTCTTTTGTGAGTAATTTGCATGTGTAATTGGAAATTGTTGTGAGTGTAATTGTTCTAACACCTGAATCAATTTCCACATGGTATTAGATCCTTTGTAGATAAATTTCTCTCCTTCCAATTTTTTTTGCAAGTTCGACATCATTGACTGGGAGCATTCTGTTGACTGATGGGACAATTTCTAAGCTATGGATCAATCTCAGAAGATCATCTTGACTCCATTTAATTTCTTTGAATGGAAAGAAAAGATGGAGATACTGTTGAGAGCGAAATGCCTCTACAGAGTGACTATGGCAACAAAATCAGATCCCAATGCAGCTGCAGAGAAGATAAAATGGCACAACAGGAGGGATGAGGCCTATGGTCTCCTGTGTCTGAGCATATCCAAAGACCTCATTTTCCATATTGATGGATGGAAATAACCGAATGAAGTATGGGAGAATCTTGTTAATCTTTTTGGAAAGAAATATGAGATGAGGGGACATCAAATTGAAAATGAATTGATCTCCCTGAGTCCAAATAGCTTTGAATCCCTGTAACTCTATTTTTCCAGGTTCGAAGCACTTGTTTTGCAGCTAAAACAATATGGGATCGAAAATAAGGATGATCAGCTGGTCTTGGCCATACTCTAAAAGCTTGGACCTGACTATTCAATGCTTGTTTCGACCTTCTATGCCACAAAATTGACAGCTCGATCCTGGAAAATGCCTAGCCTTGTAGATTTCATGGAATCTCTCACACAAGAACAAGATAAATTGGTGATGATGGGCACCATCAAACCATCCAATGACCAAGCTCTAGTTGCTTGAGATTTGAGGGTGGATTCAAAAAGCAAGAAGAAAGCTAAAAAGCCACCTGAGCAAAAGAGAGACACGAACAAGTCTCTGGAGGAGCCTCAAGGTTCCAAGAAGAACTACCAGAAGAAGAAGAACAAAGGATAAATGAGCAAGTGCGCATACTGTAGTAAGGGAAATAATTCTGAGATCTCCTTCATGAAGAAGCAAATAGACATGCTAACCCAACTCCTGGAGAAGAATGGCATCTCCCTTCCAGACAACTCAAAGAAGAGGGAAGGAGGATCAAGTTTAGAAGACAGAGAGATAGTTCATGCATTGGTTGCTGGCATATCAAGCTCACCTAGTTTCATCATTGATTCTAGAGCTTCAAGACATATGTTTTCGACCAAGGAGGCATTCACCTCACTTGACATGTCGAAAGGTCCACCAATAGTACTGGGAGATGACTCTCTTACTGAAAGTTTGGGAAAAGGGAGGATTGATCTTGGCCATGGTAAGTTCAGCAATGTGTTGTATGTTCCAGGTCTTGCCTCTAACCTCTTATCAGTGTATTAGATGACCCACACAGGGTCTCCAAAGAAGGCCATATTGTCCCCTGATGAAGTTGAGATTACAGATATCTCAAGTGCTAAAGTCATTGCAAAAGCAGTTGCAAATCATACTTCAAAGGTATACATGTTCTCACACTTCCTACCCTACTCAAACGCCTCTACTCTTCTGATTCATGCTAATGAGGCAAGCAAGCTTTGGCATGAAATATTTGGCCACGTCAATTACAAGTATCTTTATGATCTTAGTGAAAAATAAACAGTCATAGGGTTACCAAAGATTAAATTTTCCAAAGGAGTCTGTCAAGGTTGCATCCTAGGAAAACACCCAGAGCATAAATTTGAGAGAGCTAGTCATGAGAGAACCTCTGCACCTCTTGAGTTGATCCACAGTGATGTTGCTGGCCCATTTCCTCATATGTCAATGAGTTAGGCCAAATATGCATTGACTTTCATATATGACTTTTCTAGGTATTGTTGGGTTTACTTCCTGAAACACAAGTCTGAAGTTTTTGGCCTCTTCAAAGTCTTTAAGGCTTTGGTTGAAAACCAGTCTGGGAGGAAACTCAAGGTCCTTAGATATGAAAATGGTGGTGAGTATGTCAAGTCTGAGTTTATTCAATATTGTGTAGATGCAGATATTCAGATGCAGCATTCTATCCCTTACACACCACAGCAAAATGGTGTTGCTGAGAGGAAGAACAGATCACTGAAAGAGATGGAAACCTACATGATGGAGGCTAAGACTTTGCCACCAAAGTACTGGGCCGAATCTATAAACTGTGTAGCCTATATCTAGAATAGGGTGCCTCATAAATATCTTGATGGTATGACTCCTTTCGAAGCATGGAGTGGGCACAAACCAGATGTGACCCATTTCAGGATTTTTGGCTCAAGGGCTTGGGCTAGAATTCCAATAGAAAAGAGGAAGGCTTTGCAGCCCCAAATCCAAGAGTGTCTATTTGTTGGGTACTCTGAAGATTCAAAAAGGTACAAGTTGATCAATTTTAGCACAAACAAAGCCTTCATTGAAAGGTGTGTTCAGTTTCAATAAGAGCCCCTAGCAGCAGTGGAAGTTGGAGAATCCTCTTCACCACCAGAACCTCTGAATGTAAGTGAAGAGATAGTTGAACATGCTGATTCTGGTATGTCTAATAATGATGATTTCATTGCATACCCTAACAGTCCTACAAGGCCAAAATGGGCATCAAAGACCATTCATGCAGCTGGAGAACTAGCTGGAAATCCTAATGATCCTAGGAGGACTAGATCACAATTTGAGAGTGCTCTGTGCATGAAAGATATTATGTTTGCTGAGAAATTATATATGATGGTTGAATCAGACCCACAGACATATGAATATGTAGAAGATGATCCAAGATGGCAAGCATCCATGAAGGAAGAGTTCAGCTCACTCCAGAAGAGCAACACTTGGGAGCTGGTTGATCTTCCCCCAGGGAGGAAGCTAGTTTAGTGTAGGTGGGTGTACAAAACCAAATTTTCTGCTGATGGTTCACCTCTAAAGTACAAGGCCATATTGGTAGCCAACGGCTACTCACAGGTTCATGTAATAGACTACAATGATACCTTTGCATTAGTGGCAAAAATGGACTCCATCAGGCTAGCCTTAGCCATTGCAGCTTCACAGCAATGGGAAGTACATCACATGGATGTGAAGTGTGCTTTCCTAAATGGAGATATCACTGAAGAGATATACCTGCAGCAGCCTCAAGGATTTGCTACTAACCCATCTCTTTTGTGCAGGATAAAGAAATCATTTTATGGGCTTAAGCAAGCCCCCAGGGCTTGGTATGCCAAGATTGATAGCTTTCTACTATCACTGAATTTTGTTCGATCCAAATCAGATACAAATGTCTATTTGAAGCTGATTAATGGTTCATTAATAATCATTTTTTTATATTTTGATGACCTTCTCATTACAGGAAGCTCAAAGGATGAAATTGCTTCCTTGAAGGATGCAATGAACCATTCCTTCTCCATGACAGATTTTGGGCTATTGAGCCAATTCTTAGGGCTTTAGATTCCTCAAACCAAAGATGGAATCAAAGTGCATCAGTCCAAGTGTGCCTTGGATTTGCTGAACAAATTCAAAATGAAGGATTGCAAGCCAAGCAAGACTCCTTTCCTTTCAGGAGTGAAGCTTGAAGAAGATGATTCTTACCTATGGTAAACAATACACTGTATAGGCAATTGATTGGATGTTTGTTGTATCTTACACATACTAGACCTGATATTTATTATGCAGTAAGTGTGGCTTCTAGATACATGGATCAGCCTCATGAGATCCATTGGAAAGCAGCCAAAAGGATCCTTAACTTTGTTCAGGGAACAAGGACACATGGGATCTTCTATAAATCTAAATCTGATCTTGATTTGATTGGGTTTACTGATAGTGATTGGGAAGGTGACAGCACAGATCGAAATTCAACATCAGGATATGTGTTCATTTTTGCAGAAGGGCCAATCAACTGGTCAAGCAATAAACAGAGTGCCATTGCACTCTCATCTACAGAAGCAGAGTACAGAGGAGTTGTAAATGCAGCAACTCAGTGTTTATGGTTGCAAGGCTTACTTGGAGAGTGTGGCTTCGAATAAGAATACTCAACTACTATCTATTGTGATAATTAGAGTACCATTCGAATATGCAATGATCTAGTTCAGAAGCAGAGAACCAAACACATTGAGATCCATATGCACTACATCAGACAACTTGTGCATGATGGCACGATTCACCTACTCTTTTGTTCATCTTCAGAACAAGTAGTTGATATCTTCACCAAAGTTTTTTGTGAGAAGACATTCAGAAATCTCAAATCACTGCTGGGGATTTCTTATCATGCTGTGAAGCATGAGTGATGACAAGATTTCCAAATTTTGTTTTACAGTCCATGTTCAAGGGAGGATTTTTCCCATTGGGTTTTTGCCTCTTTCCTTGGTTAAATGGACATGCAGTATGTAAAGGGTGACTAAGCCTTGTTTCTAGGCCCTATAATTTTCTAATATATTACTCATAAGTCAGGCTTAAGGGGGGGTGTTATAATAATCAACCCATAGTTAGCTACCTTAGACATTAATTAATCCAATTTTTGTCTTATTTTCCTAGTTTCCATATTCCACCTTATGCAAGTTGTCATCTACACATCCATAGTGGTAAAACTTGCTAATTTTGAGTCATGGAGTGCTTGGGAAACCTCCTGGAATCAAATTTGCTTTATTCCTGGCCTCCTTAGCGCATGTCTACTTTTTCTGCTTTATTGCCTGCTTTTTCAGTGTTTTAAGGCAATTGGGAAAGTTTGACTATGTGAAGTTAACTTGTTTGTTGTCCTCCACATCCTCCACTCTTTTCTCCTATGAAAATCATGTATGAGTTTTCCTTCCATCCACTATTATCTTTCCTAATTGATTTTTCCAATTCGTGAGCTCCAAGATAATTTTGGAAACTGCTTTATGCATCTATGGGGGATTTGTTTAGATTTAGTAATCCTTCTTTTGACTAAATTTGAATGGCATCTTCATGCATGCGAATGTCTCATGTAATTATTTATTGTGGTAGCTTACGACTTTACAGGGTTGGCTATTGTACACTTATTCAATAAAGATTAGTGTTCTACTCCATTATTCAGTCTCCCTTGTGAGTAATTTGCATGTCTAATTGGCAATTATTGTGAGTGTAATTGTTCTAACACTTGGTTTTAATTTCCACAGTTGTTTCAGCAATAGAAGGAATACAAGGTGGATGAATCTGAACTACTATGGTCCACGGATATATTGTATGTTCCAATTGGAGGGGACATTCGGTCCAGCATCCTCAAAGAATTGCATAGGGCACCCAGGATATTAAAAGATGATATCTGATGTCAAGAGACACTTTTTTTGGCCATAGTTAAAGGCCAACATTGCAATGTTTATTGTGAAATTTCAGGAATGCCAGCTAGTTAAAGCTGAGCACCAGCATCCTTTAGGATTGCTACAGCCATTGCCCATTCCAGAATGGAAGTGGGAGGTTATCAGTATGGATTTTATTACCGCATTACCGAAAAGCAAGAAGCAAAATGATTCCATCTTCGTAGTCATTGAGAAGTTATCAAAGGCAGCACACTTCATCCCCATGAAATCAACCTACAAGGCCGTGAACATTGTCGACATCTTCTTGAAAGAGATATTTAGATTGCATGGGATACCCAAAGTGATTATGTCAGATCGAGATGTTAAGTTTACATGAAATTTTTTCAGATCTTTATTCTCTGGATAAGAGACGCAACTAAACTTTAGCACTGCTTATCACCTGCAGAAGGAAGGGAAGACTGAAAGAGTAAACCAAATTGTTGAAGACATGCTTTGAATGTATGTCATGAACAACCCTACCAAATGGGAGGATTATCTGCACCTTGCAGAGTTTGCATATAACAACGGGTATCAGGCCTCCGCTAAGATGAGTCCTTTTGAGGTACTCTATGGATGGAAGTGTGGGACCCCAGTTAGTTGGGATAGTCTGGTGAATCGGCTCATGTTAGGGCCTGACCTGTTATTGGACTTGGAATGGTTAGTTACCAAGGTCCAAGGAAACATTAAAGAGGCACAAGACCATCAGAAAAGTTATGCGGATAAGAAGAAAAAAAAGATAAAGATTATCAAGTAGGTGAGCATGTCTACTTGAAAGTGAAAGCAAAACGGAGCTCGTTGAGCTTGGGTAGGTGTGATAAGTTAGCACCTAGGTTTTTTGGACCTTTTGAAATTATGGCCAACAAAGGACCATTGGCTTATGAACTAGCATTACCTATGCACGTAAGAGTTCATAATGTTTTCCATACATATTTATTAAAGAAATATGTTTATGACACTAAGCATGTCATTGATTGGTCATTATTACAGGTGGAACCTGAGGGGGAATTTTCCCCTAAGCCTTTTCATATATTGGACAATAGAGAAGTACAGCTTCAGAAGCGCACTTTAGTCCAATTAAAAGTGCGGTGGAAGCACTTTAAGGTAGATGAGGCTACCTGGGAGAATGATGCCACCATGAGGAAGGCTTACCCTGCCTTGTTTCATGATATTGTTAAGAGTCCCTAGAACACTAGGGACAATGTTGTACTAAGCAAGGAGGGATGTAATATCCCAAATTTTGGACCTACCATTTACAGTCATGAGCCTATCGATCACGATGATTATATTGTTGTTGTTTTTTATATTGGGTCAAAGACCCCACTGCATATGAACATGATGATTTGTTTTGTATATTGGGCGTAAGCCAATTGTTGATGATATATAGGTATATATATGTTTTGTGTTGGGCGTAGACCCTGAATCACATGATTGATGAAATCTTTGTGGTTGGAATAGACACTGAAGCACATGATCGATGAGATGTTTTGTGTTGAGCGAGAGGCTCTAGAGCACATGAGGACTTACATTTGTGTTGAGCATAAAGCTCTGGAACACATGAAAATATAATTGGAAATGTTGGGTGTAAGCCCTTGAGCATTCCATGTTGGTGTTGAGCATAAGCTCTAGAGCATCGGATCTTTGGCCATTGTATCCCTAGGTGTATCGTACAAGTACATCCTAGCATTTAGTGTTGAGCGAGAGCTCTGGAATTGCACTATGTTTGTAACTCCCTATTATAAGCGTTGAGTATGGGCTCCTGCAAGCGCTAGGGGTTACTCAAAAGATCAAAATCACCTCCAAGTGAAAATGAATCGAGGAATAATATTGATCTCATCATGCTTATTTTTAAGTGATTAAATGAAATTTCGAATTTCTGTATTCTCATCGAGTACTGAAGAACTACCATGTTATACGAGATAAATCCAACATGCAAGGATGTTTAGAGTTTCCTAGCCTAGTAAACTTGAGTCATCTATCTACTTGATCTTCATAAAAGAAGTGTCGTTAAGTCTAGAGATCATGACACATGATGCCTGAAGACAAGTGTTAACAAGTATTTTAATACTATGTATTTTATACATAGTATGTATAAAGAATTAATTATAATTAATTATATAATTGAATAAAGAAAGAAGAGAAGCTCCACCAATTATTATTTATTATTAAAAGATTAATAAATAGTGAAATATCTATGAAAGACTAACTAGGAACTAGTTAAAAGTTCCTAGGTTAAGAATTGAAAATTACCCCAGTAAATTAAAAAGGGTTAAATCAAGAAATCAAGGATTTCTTGATTTAACTGCCCCTTTTACTTAAAAGTATGCCTATAAAGACTCAAGCCAAGTAAAGGCTTGGGGGTTCTGATTTTTCATCTAGGAGAAATATTATTCTTCCTGTTCTACTCCCAAGTGTTTTCTTGGAGAACTTTTCCTAAAAGCAAAAGAGGATTGATTTAGAACTGATTACGAGTTAGGAAACCCTACCTTGGGATCTCTAAGCTACTTGCATGTTGGATTCCAACTTAGGGGGATCCGAATTAGAACTAGGAATGGTTTCAGGTCATGGTTGGGAGGAACGTGGTAGTTCCCAAGTGATTTGGTCATAAAACAGAGGTCAGATCTACATTGAATTGTTAATGTTGGTTATTTAAATGTGCAGGTGCAACCATTAACAAAGCTTCAATTTCTGGTATGAAACCCTTGAAGGCCTGTTCTATTTCTTGCCAAAGTTTCATTACTGTTTATGTTAAGTAATGGATGCAATGAAATTTCTAACCCTAATGGTTATGTTTTATGGTTATCAATATGTTAGGGTTTGTATCTATAAATTACTAATCATAGGCTGGAGAATTTTTAACATATGTTGTTTATGTTTAGGGTTGCATCTCTTATAAATGTTCCTGTATTAACTAGGTTTAGATCTTAGTATTATGTTTTTACCTTGTTCTCTGTATTTAATACTTTGCTGACATATTCCATTTGCCAGTAGAGGCTAGCCCTACTATTCCATTTGTGAGCTATGGAACCATTACAAGTAATGGTGCAGCCACGGCCCAAACAAATTCCAATTCTCTCAACGAGAGTCAATTTAAAACCAAAACAAGCTACATCCTAAAAATCTGAAGGAAGAGTCAACCAGTACCATCGAAACCCCAACCTAGTAAAGATTTCCAACTTAGGAATTCCTAGAACAAGAGGAGGCAAGTGATTCTTTCTAGCAGGGTTACCATGGCCGTAAAGGAGAAATCTCAACTCGAGAGCGTATCTTTGTGCAAACCCCGAAGTGCCTTCGCATTCACCTACAAACAAACCAACAATGCCATGAAGAGCATGACCATGCCATGAAGGAACCAAACGAAGCAATGCATTTTACACAAAGTCAGTTGAGCTTACCTACGAATCGATGGGGTCATCTCCATTCTCCAAAGGCATAGAGGCCACACTACACCACAATGCGAAAACCATATTGCACAAACAACGAATGTCAAGTTCTTTGCCAATGGTTTTGACCAACCCTGATGGAATTAGAGGAACCGGCTGGTGGCCATTAACGCCACCATAAACCCCAACCATAAGTTTATGGATCAACATCATATCAACCAAGTCATATGTTAAACCCTCTACACTATGGTTTCACCACCCTTTAAATGTCAGCGCAGGCTTAAGGATAATGACATGGTATGTATACGATAGTCCCAACCTTATGGTATGCAAATCCCTTAATACTAACATATAGTGTTACAATGATTTCCCTTAACACTATCATATAGTGTTGTAATGTCTTCCCCTTAGCAACAAGCTTATAGTGTCATCATATGCCCTTTAGAATAGTTCATATAGGTAGTGTATGCACTTAAGTCGTAAGTCTAGGTTGTAGCATTTAGGAATCATGGCAAACATAGTATGACATGATTCCCTCGCTGGGAAGAACAAGCGTAAGTTTACAAGCACATAACCAAGGTAAACCTGCAAAATAGAAACAATAGACGAGTAAGTAATTAAATAAGAGATATACAATAATAATGGAAGGGCAGTAATATAATTCATAGCATCCAGTAATTTAATGAATAAAGATAATTAGTGAACATAGAGCGTAGCTGAGTTGTAAATTGGAACAATAACAAAAGAACAAGGTGGAACAGGAAGTTTAACTAAGAACTAAATGGTGTCAAGTAACCAATAATCCTGATGTCGCAAGAGTAACCTATGAATCAATGAATAAGGTGCGCTAGTTCGAGTGAACTAAGTAAGCCTGCATAATGAAAAATAACCTTACCTCTCAGATCGTCATGGGAGAACAAGTCCCACCACTCCACTTTATTCCCATCAACAAAGTTAAGTTAGTTTTTATTTAATAAACAAAGTATACACGTGCAAGAGCAAAACAATGATTTATATAACTCATTAATTTACCGACAATAATAACTAAGATATATCGACAGTTTAAATAACATAATTTAGACATAAGAAGTAAACAAACTAATCGTCATAGAATGGATAAGAGATTAACAAGACAGTGGGAAGAATTCAAAGAGGTTGAAATTTTAATGAGCATCTATGTTTCTGCACGAGTACTAATGATCCCTTTTGGGTAGTTTTCACTAGCCTATAATTTTTTAGGTTTTTTCAATTTTTGGGGACATTACAGTAGTAATAAAAATTACTTGAATTGAAATTTGATTACAATATTTTAAAATTATTAAATTTATGGATGGAAATTTGTACCATTATTAGGTTTTTAAGACAAGGCATAGGCCCCAATTCATGGACATTATCAAGAGAGAAAACCTCTAAAACCTTTACCTAAGTCACTAAAAGAAGCTTCTAGGAACATAAAACAAAAGTCACAAAACATAGTCATAATAGTAGTGTTATCTTGTAAAAGAAACCATATTATTGTAAAATTTTAATCACTAGGAATAAGCCATTAACCTTTAAAATTATTGAAAAAAGAAGATAACCATTCTTTTATTTTTGAAACAAAAAATCTACGAAAACAAGTGAATTTTTTTGTTTATCCAATGAAGTTACAATACAAATAAAGTTATATCACTTCATTGCAACTTTCAATAAAGTCATTACAATTATATGAATTTCAAATAAAGTAAAGTCATTACAATTATGTGAATTTCATATAAAGTGGAGTGGGGCACGCACTATATCAGGGTCACACTAGTATATATGTTTAATATTCAAATTAATTGCTAACCCTGTACATTTCACACAATGGGTTCAAATCTTTAATTCAATAGTTTTTTTATCTTTTTTATTTCTATATTTTTTTTCTACACAGGTAAGAATATGCACAAAATGTGATATGCTGAAATTAAATTTTCTCATCTAATTGGTTGTTGGTTAGTCTAAATAAGTTTATAGTTGGCAACAAATAATCATATATTTCATGAAATCTTTATCTTGTAGGTCGTCATTAAGATGAATATATAGGTTATGTAAAAATTGAAAAAGTGTTTATAGATATTATTGGTCTTTATTTGTTGTTAGACTATTTATTTCATGTAGTACTTTGTTTGCAATATGAAAGTAATTTATTGACAATTCCTTAGGGTACAAATATTCAGTTTTTACACATGACAATGTTCTATACAATGTAAGCCTATATTTTGTCATTCCAATTGGATAAAATGAAAATACATAGAGTACGACCTTGACTTCTATGTATTGTAGTTATAAAACAAGATTATTGTAATGGAAATAGCTTATAAATAGTTGTTTGATATTTGTTTCTAGAAATTGCATTTGGAGTAAGAATTAGTAGTATTAGTGTCTAAGTTGGTTTAATTCTTTTTCATATTGTTTGTAATACTTATTTCTTTGGTTTCTTCCGATTATTAAATCTACAAATTTTATCCAAATAATATTTACAACTTTATTTTTTATATAAATTTTATTAATATTCTATTGGACCATAACTAAACTATCCTCTATGTTGTAGTTTTATGCATAGAGTTTAACTAACATAATAGTTAACTAACATATTTGTATTTACTAGTATTCTTGTTGGAATGCTATTGTTTCTTAATGAGATACCATTATGTCTTGTTAGGTTTCATGTTATTTTAACATTGAGGATTACTAGTTCTACATTGACTAGTGACATCGCGTGGTCATTATGTTTATATACATATTTATTATCTCTATAAAAGAATAAATAGAAATAATGAATCTAAAGATGGTGTTTAATGGTAAGAAGAATTTAAAAGTTTGGATATATTACTCCTTTGTTGAAAATTCTAACAAAATCTATGTCATTTTATATGCATTATGGTATGCAAGTCATAACATTTAACCTCATCTTGCCAAAATGAGTATGACATTTTTTTCTTCAAAAATCAATTAATAATTTTATGGGATGTTCTTGGTATAAGTCTCCTAAATAAACATTTCCCAACTAAGAAGTTGGTGTGTGATTTATTTTTCGTAAACACTTATCAAATCCATATAAGAATATTTATAATATCATAGACACTTCATTAATAATAATACATGAAGTTCTTGAAAATATTTTGTTAATGTATCCCATTTTTCATGAATCTAAGACAAATAGTTCGATTTGTTAAAAGAGATATAAAATGTGGAGTATAATCTAACACCTATTGCATTTAATGTTTATTTTCATATATAGACAAAGTTATAGTCATAGATAATTTCCACATTGTAGAAACACACTAATGACTAGAATATTTATTTAGTGGTGAATAGTTTTTGAGGTCCTTCCCTTCTATTAGAAATAAATACATTGGTTTGCTAGGCTCACATTTTTGGCAACCTCAATATATATTCAATATTTTTGACTTAATTTTCTTCGAATATTAAGAATTATATAGTGCCTAATATATGTTTTTGTTTTATGATGTTGGAAGGTCTATTATCATTTACCTTTATCTTTTTCATATTTTGAAAATGTTTCAATTCACTATAAAAAATCATATTTCTCATAAACATTTCTTTGATTTGAATATAAATGTTTAATAAGTTCTTTTGTTTGATCAATGGTATTTATGCTCAATGGTTGTTATTCTCTAATTTAAATTTTAAATTTCATTTATTGCATCTTTAAGGTCAACCCATATCACATTTGTTCATCATATTTTATGATCTTTATTACTAAAGTGAGAGCATGATCCCATGTATAGTATTGTTGCTTGAAAATATTTTCATCTATATGGAAATTTAAATTTTCAAGGACTTATGTTTGTTGTACTTCATAGTTCTAATAAAATATGTTTTGTTTCTATTTTGATGTTTTGTTGCATTTTTTTGTATAATTTGATGCATTTTTTTGCACTGAATAGGTGGACTCTACAATCCAGTATGGGAGTGATGTGTAACTCCTTACATGCTCATCCTAGAGTTGACACATGTCCTTTATAAAATAGTAAAATATTATTAAAAATAACATGTTGGCTTAAATTACATTTAAATTATTTAGAACTGCATAAATATAAAACAATATAAATTAGATAAACTAAAACCACTCTAAAAATGGGCTTACCCCTTGAAATATTTGATCCCTCTCGGTGCTTGGTAGATCCCCTTTTAGATGGATCTATGCTGGTGTTATTCATATATTGTCAATAGATGAATGACAATGTATATAGTACTCAATGATTGAAAGACACATTATCCCCTGAAAATCATTTGTATGTTGCTACTATTTTTGTTTTTTAGTATAAATGGACATTGTTCTCTAGGACAAGTGTTTATGAATATACAATTCCTTGAACTAGTATTTAGTGGTAGAGATAGGATAATGTACACAACCTGTTGTGTAAGAATTTGTTACATATGTTACATACCTAAATAAATAATAAATAAATAAATATAAACAAATAATAAATAAATGTAGGGAAGAGACACCTTATGAAAGGTTATGTCTCGTCACCAAGGAAACCCATGTGTGGGTATTTATACAAGCCTCCCTTTTATTGTAATGTCATCTTTTATATATTTATCAATTATTCAACAATTATATTTTTACTATGGAATTATCGTCAATTGGTTGACTAATCCATCGGAGGGTTTGGAACACAACCAGTTAGGTTGTTTCATTGGTATCACAGCCAATTTGGATTGTGGGAAAAGTTGTCAAGGATTCCTTGAATTAGGTCTTTGACCTTACTCAAAATAAAGAGAGAGTTAAAAAAAAAGTGAAAAAAATGTAAAAACTAAAAACTAAAAGAAGTAAAGAGAAAATAAAATATACAAACAAACAACACATAATTTAAAATTTTCAATAGTACACAATAATATTTATATTATTAAGATTGGATTTCTAAAATTTTATTTTTCTAAACTTTGTATATATTAATTCATAATAATAAATTTTATTAATATAAAATTACTCAATCGCAAATATTTAAAATATTGTTATTAATTATAATAACATATATTATTATTATTATTATAGATATAGTTATTATTTTTCTTAACTATAGGGAAACAAAAAAAAGAAAAGGGATTAATAAATATTATTGTAATTATTATTTTTGAAAAATAAGGAAGAGAGGATATACCAAAAAGGACAGTCGAATTTTCTCCAAGAACCAGATTAGCGTTATTACAACTTTTGTATATACCCTTTGTATAAATAATAGATCAATGCTATGTGCAATGATGCTAAAAATAAGCACAAGAAATAGATATTGCTACTAAGAATTCTCACAAGCATACACAGGAAAAATAGAGAGAAGAAAAGAGACTGAATCACATGAATGAAGAGATGAATATTGGTGTGTATCCTTCCATTGAATAATTATGAATAATAGTGTACATAAATAGATCTTCCCTCATAGGAAATTCGAATTGTATCGAAACAAATCATAAAGCTCAAAAAGGCTGACTTACTAAAATATAGCAAACCCCCATAGGTGGATAAAGCACTTGCTAAATCTATCAAGGACCTCAGGAGTTGGAAAAAGAATGAGTGAGTTTTCAACGAGATGGAAATAACATTATAATCCTAGAAAATGGAGAAAAAATAATGGAGGATGGGTTGGAAACAAAATCTCCCAGTTTCCTAGTTGACTAGCTTTTATCTTTTCCATAGAAAAGCAGAAAAAGCAAAAAAAGCAAAAAAAAGTAGAATCTGCTATAAGGTCCTGTATACTAATTCTAGATGAACCCAGAATCATAAATAAATCATTCCTAGGATATGGATGGCATGCATTGACTTTAAGGTGCAAGTGGATGCCAACTAATTAAGCTAGTGGGTGAATAATTAATCAAATAATGATTAATTATTTTATCCTAAGTTGTGAGTGGGTTTAATATATTCCAAAACCCCCCTATAAGTCTGACATTATGATGGTATGACAAAAAATATGGATGCATATGGATGCATATAGGGCCCAGCAACAAGGCTATGGTCACCCTTTAACAATTATTATGTCCAGAAGAGTGAGGAAAGAGGCAAAACCACATGGAAAAAATCCTCCCTCAAGATAGGACAAGGCACAAAATTTGAAATATGTATGTCTTCAACATATCTTCATATTCACTTTAATGAGCTGACTGAACTGCTTCTGGATGAAGGACTTGCTGAAGAAATCATGAACTCCATGATCATGCGCTGGAGTGTAGAACCTGCAAGAAGGAAGATGAGAGACTCCTTGTATGTCATCAAATGATGAAGTAGGAGCATTATCTGAATGCTTCTTTCCTCTGTCAAACTTTTATTTGTAAACATAATCTAAAATGGAAAAGAGATCTGTGCATACTCCTTTCCAAAGAGTACAAAAAATAAGGCAATTTATTTCACACTTAATTCCCTGAATAGCTGCAAAATTGTGATGTGGATCACATGTCAATCTTCCAATCTGATGTAGCACCTGTATAGATCTGATATGAGTCTGATAAAACTCTGATATATCAGAAATATTATCATATGGAATAGCAAGGACAAAGGCTTTAATGGCTCCATGAGGATATAGGGCTAGACTAGGAAAATTATGAGCAACTGGGGAAAACTGATAGGTGTAAAAATATGAATGATGGATGGGCATAAGATCTGAAACATAAGTGTTTAGAACAGATCCAAACATGTTTAATATCAGTCCATATATGACTAAGGTCATGGATAACCAGCCAATGAAATATAGGAAAGACTTCAAACCATGCAAGATAAATATCACTACATAAGAGACCAATGACGAATCAACTAGTGAGCTTGGGATTTGTATAGTCTTTGGATTATTCAGAGGTATGGTATATGGTATGGATGGTGGTGTTATATGTGTATCAACCTACAAATATTCTTCTAAATCAGAATCCAGAGGATCACATATAAACATATCAATAGACTCATGGGAATACACTGGTAATGAATCCTCTGTATGAAAGGAGGAAAGAATGAGATGTTCACAATCTTCAAGAAGGCTCTGAGTATTGATGCCAAGAAAAAAGGAGGATATGCTGAAGCACATGAGATCAAGTAAGGTAAGCGGTATGACACAAATAAGGCTTGATGTGGCTAAGCAAACATCCTGTAAATTATTGGGTTGCGCACCATCAATGAGAGAGGTATGCAAAAGGTGTGAAGAATCTGGCACATAGATCTCAGAATATAAGATAGGAGATTGAGAGAACAATGAATGGGTTATAGGATCATAATCAACATCAATATCAGCAGCAGATCCATATGTTACTTATTTTTCATCAATAGTATCACAAGAAGAAAAATCACCTTCAAGAGACACAGAAAAAGATGGCTCTTCAATATTTGCTTCTTCATTGAAGGAGGAAGCATTCGAATGAAAGAGGGAAGCATCAACATGAACTGTATGAGAAACTTATTCATCGTGATCAACTTCATCAGAGAATGTAGAGGCCAATAAATGTTGAGAAAGATAACAAGAGGAGATGCTAGGTTCACTCCATGCTTCATCTTCAATTTCCTGCAAACCAAAAGCTTTGTCCAAAATTTTCCAAAGCTCATATGGAAATTCAGCAGAATTTATGAGATGATATATATTTGGAGACATTCCCAAACACATAATTCCATAATCTCTATCACAATTACTTAGCCAATCAATCTTTTCTTCATAAGACTCAGGTTCACTCAATGCACCAATGGAGACATCAAAGAGACATTGCCTCTTCAAGTATGCACTCATCTTTGGCTTCCAATCAGCATAGTTGAAAGGAGATAGTAGAGGAACTTTTGAATCCATATTGAAGTTGTTGATATGCTCTAAGAGATACTCTCTGCAACCTGCAAAACAAACTAGGAGAAAATCTTGTAAGCTAGACAAGCTCTTCTTCAAAGAGGGATAGGAGACTGGAAGCGCTCCTCAACTTTGTAGAACTTGATCAACCTTGTAGCTCTGATACCATGTAGAAATAATAGATCAATTCTATGTGCAATGATTCTAAAAAGAAGCACAGGAAATAGATCTTTCTACTAAGAATTCTCACAAGCATACACAGGAAAAATAGAGAGAAGAAAAGAGACTGAATCACATGAATGAAGAGATGAATATTGGTGTGTATCCTTCCATTGAATAATTACGAATAATAGTGTACATAAATAGATCTTCCCTCATAGGAAAGTTGAATTGTATGGAAACAAATTGTAAAGCTTAAAAAGGCCGACTTACTAAAATATAGCAAACCCCCATAGGTGGATAAAGCACTTGCTAAATCTATCAAGGACCTCACGAGTTGGAAAAATCATGAGTGAGTTGTCAAGGAGATGGAAATAACATGATAATCCTAGAAAATGGAGAAAAACTAATGGAGGATGGGTTGGAAACAAAATCTCCCAGTTTCCTAGTTGACTAGCTTTTATCTTATCCATAGAAAAGCAGGAAAAAGCAGAAAAAAGCAGAATCTGTTATAAGGTCATGTATACGAATTCTAGATGAACCCAGAATCAGAAATAAATCATTCCTAGGATATGGATGGCATGCATTGACTTTAAGGTGCAAGTGGATGCCAACTAATTAAGCTAGTGGGTGAATAATTAATCAAATAATGATTAATTATTTTATCCTAAGTTGTGAGTGGGTTTAATATATTCCAACACCCTTGTCGAAGAAAGGAATACAAAAGTGAAGTAAATACATAGTCACAAACGATGGCACCTACTTATTCAGAAATGAAGTTGTAATTACCAGTAGCAATGGAGGAGTTAGAGAAAAATAAAGTGACCAATAAAGATATTCAATTCAAGATTATGAAGCAAGAATTGTGAAATCATTTAGCAGAACACGAGAATCGTACCTTAAAATATCAAAAGCAATAGCTCAAGAGAATGTTATTAGATAAGGATAAGAAAATTTGACATCTAAAAAGTCACAATCAAAACATAGAAGACAAAATCAGAAAGTCAAAAAATGTCGAACAATCATCTTATAGAAGCAATAATAATCTAGAAGAAGAAATAAAACGTTTAAACACAATCATGAAGGAGAAAGAAAATCAGGCACATTCAGACGAAAGTAAGACGCCTAGAAGCAACGAATTTCCACCTTCAACAACATATTAGTGAACTCCAACAGAAAGAGGATGACACTAAAAATATGCATAAGTTGGATATTATAGCTGTCAAAAGCAAGTTATCAAATAACACTATAGAAATATATGAGTTAAGAAACCATAACAAGACATTAATAGGAAAAATCAAGAGTTTAAAAGGTACTAAGAAGACTGCACAATCAAATGAAGATAGCGAAGGAAAACTACTAGATAAAGAGGAAGAAAACTAGCGCCTGAGAAGTTTTAATCAATAATTAGAGGAACAAATCAAGAATCTAAATGAGGAAAAAAGTCACAAGACAAAAAGTTAGAAAAGATCTAGAGTGCTCTAATCTAGAAGGAAGCATCTAGACTCTCAAAAAAGAAAAAAATCCAAGTGGATGAAGAAGAAACAAAAACAAATTCAATCCTCATCACAGT
The DNA here is from genome assembly GCA_001517045.1 of Pseudotsuga menziesii. Taxonomy (NCBI): domain Eukaryota; kingdom Viridiplantae; phylum Streptophyta; class Pinopsida; order Pinales; family Pinaceae; genus Pseudotsuga; species Pseudotsuga menziesii. The sequence continues at coordinate 99,503 of LPNX010504607.1, read as the reverse complement.
TAAAAAAAAATTCAATCCAACAAAAAAGAGAACTATCAAAACTCCTTATCGACACCCCAATTATAAAATTCATTTTCACCAACCACATGGTCAAAATGAACATAAATAGGGAATTTATGATTTCATATGCAGAAGAATGCAAAATATACAACCTAAACAGAAAACAATAAGATTTATCCAAAAAAGAAACCAACAATTGTTGGGTCGCGCACCTTAACGGTCCTTAATTTTGGTAACTCCGTGGGTTTTGTGGAAGCTTGTAAGTGGAGTTGCGACTCAAAATAGTCTTAGGGGTGTCAGGGTCGAGTCAAAGCCCTCTTTTTGTAATTAACCCATGGATTAAGTCCAAGGTTTAAGGTTCGGGGTGCCCATGGTTTAAGCCCATAGTTTTGTAATAAGTGCACTTGTATAAATAAGCACTTTTGTAAAAGAGTCAGGTTAGGCTTTTGATGTAAGATGAATTGATGCGAAGCTAAGGCTTGTTTTGTAAGGAAGGTTAAGTCCCAGCTGTGTACATGGATGACCTCTGCAGCTGTGTGCGTAGAGGGTTTTGGGTGATTAATAAAATCTGCAGCTTAGTGCGCAACTTTGAGGAATTGAAGGGATCTGCAGTTGAGTGCGCATATCAGAACTGTGGTTTTTGTAAAGAGTTGAATAAAACACAGTTCTATGGATGTAGCCCCTAAAATGGGGGTGAACCATGTTATATATTGTGTTGTGGTTCTTTTGTGTTGTTGATATGTTCTTTTATGCATTGATAAATATATAACTGATAAGTAAGATCACTGCTAAATACTAACTTCGCTGTGAATTCCCAGTAAAGGGTTAAGCAATGAACTGTTTGTTTATCTAACCACGAAGCTAAATAAGTGAATGTCAAAGCTCTGTATTTTATGATTATCATTTGTTAGAAGCTAAAGGTATAGTAATATCCCTCTTCTGCTTGCAGAAACCTGATTCTGTGGCACCCCATAGCTGTTTCGGGTGAGACTGCAACATGTTTGTAGGTTGTTGCCGAAAGGGCCAACACTATGGGTCTTTTGTTAGTGCAAAGACAAAATTATAGAACCCGGGTCTGCCCTAAGCCCAACAAATTGGTTTTGTTGCTGGTTGAACTCAGTATCTGCTCAAGAGGGGTTTACTTCGTACCTCGAGGGCTATGTTTTGGAGACCCTCAGTGAAGGAAATCGGTGATTGGATTGAAGGGACTTATCTGAACTTTGCTGTACAAGAGAACAAAGATCCGATTTGTAGTTCAAACGACTTTTTACAAAGGTACATTTTTTCTGATGTTTATGAAATTTTCTTTGGTAGTATCCACATAGAGTTGCGCCAATGGTTATCTAGGTTAACAGAGAGAAGGACGAACTTCCAAGAAGGTTAGTTTCCTGATTGGACCCCCGCAAGAATTAATATATTGAAAAGGGTGAACAACAAGATATCCTGAGCTGTTTGTTTTTGGACAACACAAACCCTTGAAGCATTTGTGATGGAGTTCGCCATTGACACAAGTACGTCCTTCAGCGAAGCCGAACGACAGTTTTTCAAAGGGCCAAGGGGTAAGTACTTGAATTCATTTAGTTTGAGACTTAAAATACTATTGGCTGAAAAAGGTATATTGCTCATTGAATCAGACTGTTAGATTTAGTATTACTAACCTATGTTTGCAAGTGAAAGTACTTTCGACGAGCAAACTAGTTTGCTGCAAAGTGGCAAAAGATACAAGAGAAATTTTGAGTCCTATACCCTAGGTCAGAATACCGAGTCTAACTCCGTAATTCCAGCAGCCTCAGAGCCCAAAGAAACCCCTTCGGTTGGAAATCCTCCGATAACCCCACAGCGAACACCTATTATCCCTGAGAACCTGTCGCAGTCTGAAAGTAACCCTAGCCCGAGTATTCATGTCGCAGGTCATTTTACCCCAGTAAGTTCCCCCCCTTCCTACTACCAGTCCCCCTCCCCCCCCTAGATCTGCGATGGCACATATGAATGATGACATTAAACTCCTTGTTTTCAAAGGAACTAGATCAGAGGATCCAGAACAGTTTTGGTTCTTATGCGAAGCAGTGTGGACTGCAAAGAACATTACGGATCACGATACAAGAAAAGCGCAGCTAGTTACTTCTTTTAGAGACCGCGCTTTGACCTGGTTCATGAATTTTTCCAGTACTCAGAACCATGTCTTGGCTTATATAAAAGCAGCAATGATAAAGGAATTTAAGAAGCATAAATCAGAGTCGCAGTGTATCACTGAACTAAAGGAAATTCAGCAGCGGCGAGGAGAATCAGTGTGGGACTTTGATCAGAGGTTCAAAGTTCTGCTAAATCAAGTCAGTTTCACTATTGGACGAGCGCAGCATAAGGAATGGTTCATCGCAGCTTTGTTACCACACATGAGGACTCCGCTCATGCAACAGAAGGTTGTGGATTAGCAGGAGGCTTTGGAAATCACTATGAAGCTTGAAACAGCCCCTGTCAAAGATAATTCTGGTATCGCTCAAATACAAGTGCAGTTGGCGGCGATGGCTCTGGAGCTTCATGATATGAAAAAAGGGAAAGATAGTCACGAAGAGGTTTGGTGTAAACGATGTCAGGCAGAGGGTCATGACAAGGAACAGTGTCCTGCAGTAAGAAATTTCTTGAATTCTGGTGCACCAAACCCGTTCAACCCTAGTGTTCTATATTGTGAGATCTGTAGGACAACTGGTCAGTATCGACCTGAAGATTGCTATCTTCTACAGAGGTATGTGCAAGTCCCTAAGAACCCTTATTGCAAGTTCTGTAAGTCAGTGGGACACAACGAAGATGAGTGTCGCAGCTTTGACCTCATGAGAGAACGAACTTATGATGCTTATCGGGTCCAAAACGATGGCTAAGTCAATGATGGATATGGTTACCATGGTAGTACATCAGGTCGCGGAAATTTTGGAGGTCATGGTCATGGTGGTATGGCTGGCAGAGGATGAGGCCAGGTTGTGTGCTATAACTGTAACCAAGAAGGACATCTAGATAGAGACTGTCGGAACCCAACTACGACATGTCGATATTGCAGACCTGTCGACCATGTGATTGAGCAATGCCTGCAGTTGATAGCCAAGATTCAAGAAATAAATAGTGCCTCTACTTAGAATATTTAGCTGATTGCTATGGAGCAACGACCTGTCCCAACCATTAATGTTGTTACCAGGAGTGGAGCTACGACGAAAGTGCAGAACAAGGAGAAATAGCCTTCGGAGGCTTGGGTTCATAAGGCCCCAGAAAAAATCCCAGCATTTGATGTCGAAAGAGAAAAAGAGACATTTATGGAAGCCAAGAGAGACTTTCCTGACCCCAACACATTAGTAGCACCTGCACAACAACCTCAGTAGCAGTCGCAGCCTCAAGAAGCTTCAACGGATAAAGTAAGTACACTGTCCTCCTTTTTACAGAGTTGTATGAAGCTCTTAAGAAATCAGAATGCTTTAAATGAGTTGCAGAAATTTATTGCTTCTTGCAAACCTCAGCAAAGTTCTGGTAAGGAAAAAACTATTCATAGAGTCAGAAGAACTGGCAGGGAGATGAGATTGAATGCTCATATAGGAGAATATGACATGACTGATGTCATATTGGACCTAGGATCAGAAGTAAATGTCTTAACTAAGTAGACATGGGAACAAATGGGAAAACCTACTCTGGAATGGTCCCCTATACAGTTGAGATTAGCCAATCAACAGAAGATTATGCCCCTAGGAAGACTCCCTAGCATATCTGTAGATATTGATGGAGTCAGTACCTTAGCATACTTTGAGGTAATTGAAATAATTGATGACAACAACCCCTATCCAGCACTGCTAGGCATTGAATGGGCAATAGATAATGATGCAGTAATCAACCTGAAGAAGAGGCAGATGACTTTCGAAGGGAAAGGACTGAGGGTCATAGTACCATTGGATCCTTCTCAAGGAGAGAGATACACCGAGCCAGTAAGAGATGAAGACCAGGATGTTTTGGACCATATCTAGAATATCACAATGAAGGAAGAAGATTATGGTGATCCTACTGCCGAAGGTATCATGGAGTGGCAGCGTGACAGCTCCTACATGACGGATTCAGATGACGGCCTAGAGAATTGGCAGAATAGACTGTATGAGCTACATGGACACCGATGTGCAAGAATTACCAAGTCTCTCAGATGGATTAGTTCGCAGACAAGAACCTTACCTATTTTTGATGGTTCGACAGACCCAGAAGAGTTTATTGTGCAATTCTCAGAGCAAGTACCAGACTCACAGAAAATGGAGACTCTAGATTCAGCATTTAGAGCCACAACAGCCAGATGGTGGAATGGTCACAAAAAGTACATTTATAGTTGGGAAGCGTGCCAGAAGTCCCTTTGCTTAAGATTTAGGGACCAACCTCAGGAGGTTCAAAGCAGGTTTAATGGTAAGACTAGTCCTCAGGGATGTTTGGAGCAATGCTATGAAGCATGGAAGCATGTACCTCATGAAGAATGGGTACATAGGTTTGTGCACACCCCAGAACCTATAGCAAAGAACCGGTATGTGGAGGTCGAGCTTCACCACGGTACTGTAAGTTGGGATAGTCTTGTTGATAGTTTTGTGTTGACATTTTCTATTAATGAGGTTTGTCCTGCTTTGGACGCAGCTGTTAGGTTGATCCATACTAAAGTATTTGATGATCAAGAAATAGTAGAAAACCAACCTGATTGGAAGGAACAAGAAGCCAATGCAGTAGAATGTTATAACCTCACAATTGACGAGGATGACGATCCATGCAACATTAACATTCCTGAGTCAGAAGGACACTGCAAAGTACATGGACCCGCAATTGAAGCACCTGAAGTGACTCAGCCCTTGAAGATGTGGACAGTCAACATTGGATCATAAGGAAGGCCTAAGTATGCTATCATTGGAGATTATTGGGATGAAGAAATGGTGAGCAAAGTGACCCAACTTCTCCATGAGTATCAGGACCTATTTCTCACAAAGTTCTCAGAAATAAAAGGAATAATTGAGGCAGTGGAAGACATTCTGTTGTGGATTGAAGTTCGAAGCCATGTTGAAGATGGTATCAGGAAGTGTCGAATGTTCCCATTATGGCGCAGCCAGAGTTATTGCTTGTGCCGAAGAAGGAAAGATCTGTTGGAGCTTAAAATACGACCGTTGGAGGAAACCAAATTTGGCGGCGCCGGTACATTCCCTGTATTAACTTCCTATATTAACAAGATCTTGACAAGCCTACCGCCGTTTGGACAAGATCTCTATCAGATTTGGTGTCTTCAATGCACAATTATGACAGATTTTGTTGATGGATTCTATAAGAAGACACCCACACCCGTAAATTTCACATTATGCAGTTTCTTAATTTTTACAATTGAGCCCATGACAGTTGATCGCGAGCTTCAGGAATTAGTGAGATAATTTGAACAGGGGGGTATACCAAACCTTTTCAGCCATCCACCTGCGCCTGCACCCTGCGAAGAGACTCCCCCAGCACCACCTCAACCAATGTAGACACGATCTACCAGGAAGAAGTTTAAACCAGAAGTACGCTCTAAGTGGAACGAAGACAGACACAAGCAATCAGGGCAAACACCGGAGGATCCCAAGATGAATCCATCTGGTTCAGCAGAGATCCCTTCTGAAGGGGATGAGAACATTGCACCACAGCATCCAACATATCTTTAGCCTGTTCGACCAGGAGTTCAACCACCACGGCGGAATGCTAAGTTCACTTTACGCACCCCTTCAATTGCACAAGGTGTGCAGTTGGTCGAAACCATGATAGGGAAAATAGACCAACTTAAGTATGCAGATCATGATATGAATGATCATGGGAAGTTTCCAAAGTTCGCCCTGGGAACATACTTGCACTTCATCAAATATCCGAAGACTGGAGCGACATTACTGGAAGTGAAATAGTGGGCTGCTAGCTTAGATAAAGCTGGTTTGTTGAAGATGCTCGATGTTCCCCACTTTGGTCGCAGCACACAGGTGACCATAGTGGTCAAGCAACTCTTGGCATTAGTACATGATGGGTACCTATGGATAGGAGACAAAATAATTCCTATCAATGGTGAGCTTATTCATAGGATCACAGGCTTACCAAGGGAAGGGCCTGATCCAGGGATAGAATTTCCCTCAAAACATGAAGATACGAAGCTGGCACAAAGCATGAAGGACCGCTTCGGCCTAACGAAAGGGAAGCAAGGGTATCAAATCTCTACAATTCAGCACCAAAACATTCGCTTCGTAGCTAAACTCTTAGCCTGCAAATTGATGATAAAATCAAGACCATATGAAGTGCCTGCCCCGATTGTCAGTATTGCTACGAACTATGCCAAAGGCTACAGTTACAACTGGGAAGCGTATATTGTGAAGGAATTCCTTGAAGATACTCGCGACGCGCAGGAGAAAGGTAGACCTTTTCACTACTCTTGGTTGATAGTCCTTATCGCACTAGTAGGATGGAAAGAACCTAACAGGGCATAGTTTGTTGTTGTGCCTCCAAACATGCCTGGCGCAGCAAGGTACGCATCTCTCTCGGTGTCACAGGACAAAGCATCACAGCAGATGACGACTATGTGTTTTCCTTTTATATGATGAGTATCTCATATGAGATCGTAAAAACTCCGCAGCTTAGTAATGAGCTATTCTCTCAATATGATGGAGTGGCCAAATTCAGGGCCCACATGCACAATGTCTTCATCTAGGCCTGTGCAGATAAGAAGAAGGCATGCTGGAAGCTACCATATGTGGTGACCAAAGAAGACATCCTCGCGGTAGTTCAGCAGTGGTCGGCTGAATGGTTGAAGGATGCAGGAACAAAGCCTAGCATTCCAATCCCTTCGGTCACCAATGTGGGCACTAGCCCTAGTTAGACGCAGCAGAATGACCCACTCGAGGAAAGTTAAGAACAGAGTGCGTCGCAGCAGAGTGAAGGCGATCAGGGTGGAGATGACGGAGATGAAGAGGAAGCAGAGGATTCGGTCAAAACAGTCTCAGACTCTAATCGGCCGGATAAGCGCAAGTCGCTAGAAGCAGAGGAAGTGACCAAACCTCAGTCCTGAAAGAAAACGAAGGCGTCAAAAGACAAGAATATCGATGCAGAAACCGCCTTGACCACTGTGGAGCTTGATCAGGCTCTGACAAAGTCCATAGAAGTTCTCACCAAGAAATGGTCAGAGTTTGCATCTACGCACCTTGATGCACTCACCGACATAGCTCGAGGAATTTCAGAGCTGAAGGACTTAGTAGAAAAATTAGCAACTGGTACTGTAGCAAGCAGCACCCGAGTAAGTGCATGGCCAGACACAAGACAATGGCCAGCTAGAGAAAATAGGGGACAAGTGTCAAGTGCAGCACTCATAATAACTAATGCAGCATCTCACTCGGAGATGAGCATGATAGTTGGAATCGATTACACCAAGATGTCCATGACGGAGTTGCATCTCTACCAAGTAGTGAGCATGAAGGAGATCTAAGCACGGGACAACTACTCACAGATACAATTGGAAAATACCATGAAGCAAAGCGAGAGCCTCAAAGCGCAGTTGAAGGAAGCAGAGCAGAGGAAGAGCAACGCAGAACGTAAGCAGGTCACATTGGCATGAGTATTGGATGAGGCATGTCAAAGTCTTCTTGGCTTCGACATACAGGCCGAGGAAGAGCCGGAGCAAATAATTGATAAGCTGAAAGACTATGCACAGCAGACTCGCAGTGAAATAGAGAAGCTCAAAGCAGAACATGAGGCTCAAATTGCGGAGCTTCAACTACGCATCATCCCAGAGAGCCCACCAGAAGTTACGGAGCAGCGTCGCAGAGACATTCAGGCTTCAGCAATGAAGATCTCTGATCTTGTAGGAAGCACATCCAAGCTGCTAGAGGAAAGTGTTGATGCCTGGACAACACTACAGAAAAACCTCGAAGTACAAAAGCTGCAGGAAACCATCAAGCAGCGACAAGAAGAGTTGGACGCAGTAAAAGTGGAAATTAAAACCATGCCCCCTATGCAGAAAATGTTCAAGGTAAAACAAAGCAAGGAACTCCAGCAGGAGATTGAGTCATACAGAACAAAAGAAACACTACTAGAAAATTCTATGCAGCCCCTTGTCAATGAGGCCTTGGAATTGAGTACTGCTATGGATAGCCAGCTCAAAGTTCTGAAGGAGTACGATGCATTTTCACAGGAAAAGGCTAGCGAAGCATCAATGACAGCATTGCAGGAGATGGTGTAGAAGGACCAAGCAGCTGAAAATATCATGTGTGGCCTCAACAAGCAGTTCACTATCTTCACCAACAAATTTCTACCACCAGAAAAGCAGCAAAGTGTCCCAAGACGGGACACTGGTGAGTCTTAGGGGCATGTTGGGGCGCGCACCTTAACGGTCCTTAATTTTGGTTACTCCGCGGGTTTTGTGGAAGCTTGTAAGCGGAGTTGTGACTCAAAATAGTCTTAGGGGTGTCGAGGTTGAGTCAAAGCCCTCTTTTTGTAATTAACCCATGGATTAATTCTAGGGTTTAAGGTTCGGGGTGCCGATGGTTTAAGCCCATAGTTTTGTAATAAGTGCACTTGTATAAATAAGCTGTTTTGTAAAAGAGTCAGGTTAGGATTTTGATGTAAGATGAATTGATGCGAAGCTAAGGCTTGTTTTGTAAGGAACGCTAAGTCCCAGCTGTGTGTGTGGATGACCTCTGCAGCTGTGTGCGCAGAGGGTTTTGGGTGATTAAGAAGATCTGCAGTTATGTGCGCAGAGATCTGCAGCTTAGTGCGCAGCTTTGAGGAATTGAAGGGATCTGCAACTGAGTGCACAGATCAGAACTGTGGTTTTTATAAAGAGTTGAATAAAACACAGTTATGTGGACGTATCCCCTAAACTGGGGGTGAACCACGTTATATTTTGTGTTGTGGTTCTTTTGTGTTGTTGATATGTTCTTTTATGCATTGATAAATATATAACTGATAAGTAAGATCACTGCTAAATACTAACTTCACTGTGAATTCCCAGTAAAGGGTTAAGCAAGGCACTGTTTGTTTATCTAACTGCGAAGCTAAATAAGTGAATGTCAAATCTCTGTATTTTATGATTATCATTTGTTAGAAGCTAAAGGTATAGTAATATCCCTCTTCTTCTTGCAGAAACCTGATTCTGCAGCACCCCATAGTTGTTTCGGGTGAGACTGCAACATGTTCGTAGGTTGTTGCCGAGAGGGCCAACACTATGGGTCTTTTGTTAGTGCAAAGACAAAAGTATAGAACCCATGTATGCCCTAAGCCCAACAACAATCAGGTCTGATAAAGGTAAATCTCTAATGTATCACTTCCCAAGAAATGCAACATTTCAGTTTTTTAGTTCAGGGATTCAAAAATTATATCTCCATGTTTCTTCAAGTGTCAAAGTTACATGTTTAGGGAGACATGAGAAGATGTTACAAACAAAAATAATGATAAGTCCTTCACTAAACAAGCTTTGAGGACAAATATTCCCTTGAGGGGAAGGCAATGTTACATACATAAATAGATAATAAATAAATAATAAGTAAATAAATATGATAAAATAATAAATTAATTATTAATAACTAAATGTAGGGAAGAGACACCTTATGAAAGGTTATGTCTCGTCACCAAGGAAACCCCTATGTGGGTATTTATACAAGCCTCCCTTCCATTGTAATATCATCTTTTATATATTTATCAATTATTCAACAATTATATTTTTACTATGGAATTATCATCAATTGGTTGACTAATCCATTGGAGGGTTTCAAATACAACCAGCTAGGTTGTTTCAACATATTTACTAGAGCCTTCTGAATTCTACTAACTATTTTCATGATATTCTAGTATACATTTAAATGTTAATGCCATTATTTCATCGAATCTTTTCATGTCGAAGCTACAATATGTCGTTGTTTCATATGAATTAATTATAAATGTATAGCTTATATTTGCATTCCATTTTTTGGAATATATTTTGCAAAAAATTTCATTCATAGGTGTGGTGGATTTTTACATAAGAACATAGTTTTTTTATTTCTACATTGTATTGCAGGGATGTACTCCTCATGTGTTAAACCTAAATGGTTTACAAAGCTATCAAATGTATACATATTTCAATATTTTGAATTTTCTATTGTTTCAAATATTCATTTTGCATTTCTTTTGTTTTGATGTTTTTATTTTTCATCGAAGTTTTAACTATTCTTGTTATCTTCGTTGAGGGTTATGGAAAATTTAGTATCAAATGTACATTTTTTTATTTTTCTACAATATTTTTTATGATGGTGGCGGTGAACTATCTTTAAGTCATTTACAATTGTTATGGACTCATAAGACAAGTATTTGTGATGAAGTTTTCAAATTCTATGTCTTTATTTTTCTATAGATTGGTGTATCTTTATAAGGGATATACGAGATAATGTGGGTGACAATATTGAGTATCAGATAGTATTGCCATATTTTTTTCATGCTTTGTGTTGGAGGAGCTAGTCAGTAAGCCGACTAAGTCGATTAGCTAACTAATTAGAGATTAGGTCAGCCGCATAAGGTCGTATCGATTGACCGAACCGACAGGTAGTTATATGTAACTATTTGTAAATCATATATATTAGGTTGTTGAGCCAGATCAGAACTTGGTTCAGTTCTATGTTTGTATGGACCCTTTCGGTATAATATGATATGTTATTCTACCTCTATGTTATTGTCTCTTGTATATGTTACGTCTATATGCTTTAGTGTGTATTATTCATAACCCTCTGTGATCTACGAGATTACAACATTGGTTCTATTTCCAGTAGTACATATATGAGGTGACTATGAGCAGATAATATCCAAACAGGAGATTAAGAAATGGTGGGAGCGTAAGATAGCAAATCATTTACAGAATTATGCGCGGAAAAACAGATTAACGACTACTTAGGCGAAGAAGATATTCTTCACTCAAACTCATGAGAAGTTCGTAGAATCTATACCCCATCTTTTGAAAAAACTTCTGGATGAAAAAGCCGGAAGCAACTAAGGACCAAGAGCTGCTAGAAAAACTGATTCGAGGGGGAAGAACAAACCTATTGAAGTGGTTTGAAAATATCACTGACGAATTCTGCGTGGAGCAAGCTATATAAGAAAGAACTTCGGTAGAAACCATTCAAAAAAAATTCTATACAGACCTTACCAAGAAATTCTTGTGCTCCTTACCAACCTTACTGTTCAAATTCCTGATAGAGAAAGGAGTGGGTCATATTGTTGAACCTCATCCATCACTACACGAACCGCCACCAAATTCTAACTGGGCGGAGAAACAAAGGAAGTGGGAGAAATTCATTGCCGAAAGGGAGTGGAAATATTTCCTAAGAAAGTAAACAGAACCATCCGAGCTTTCTAAAGAATCAGGTAGGATATGGGGGGGTAGTTGGTAATATGTCGGGATAAAGTGAAGAGGATTCTAGTTGACTAAAAAGAGATACCATCACCAGTGATGAAGAGTCATCCTAAAAAGAAATCGAACGAACAGTGACACACAAAGGTACGACAGATTTACAGAAAATAGAGAGAGAGAAGAGCCTGAGAAGAAGGGAAGAAAGAAGGGAAAAGGCTATAGCACTGCAAAGAGGAATGAATACTAGGGTGACATACTAAGAAATAAATATGCCAGAGTCGGGTCATGACCGACAGGAAGAAGGCGTGGATGAAGAGGCATCACCCATGGAAGAAGATTTGTGGATAGAGCAATGTGATGCTCTCCAAATAGAATTTCCCTAGGAAATAAGACCTCTGTCTCCAACAAATATGAGTACCAAGATGAAAGCCATTGTCAAAGAATATTTAAGACTAAGAGCTGGTGAGTTTGGTGTATGAAGCCTACTAGATGACGAGGTAAGTGATGATAATCATCTAGTGATCCGTCGACTTGAGGAAGGAAACTGGGTCATGCTTCAGGTGTAGCCTTCCAAATGAAGTATCCACTTACTTTACCTGACACATGAAGGAGCACCCCCCACCCCCACCAAATACAACTTTGGAAAATACAGAACAGTTGGACCTGCAGACAAATAACTGCAGTTGGACATCGACAGGAGAAGTCGACCCGAATCGAATGCTTATCGGAGAAGAAATAAAAAACAAAAAAAAAAAAACATAAATGAAAGTTCTATCGACAACAGCTCTACACAAAGAGACAATCAAAACATCCCACTACCCCCACCACCACCCCCACCACCACCACCTCCTGAAGGAGATAGTGATAGTGAGTCCAACATGGGTCATGGATCAGTGCATATCCCTTTATATGAGGGTGACAAAGATCCTAGATGACATTGGTTTATCTGTGAATCGAGAGAGGAGGCGAATCAGGTTACAGCTGAAGATCGACAGATGGCACAGTTCACTGGTGTCTTGAGAAAAAGAGCATTAACATGGTACATGACCTTTATTGAGAGAACCCCTCAAGAATCTAAAGCAAAAATTAAAGTGCAATTTTTTTCGTTCTTTAAAACTCTAGATGCAAAACATCTGGAAGCTAAAATGTTGAAAACAACATCATAAAAGCCAGTAGAGTCTGTCCGAGAGTATGACAAGAAATGGAAAGACCTCCTCAGCCAACTGGATTATGTAATTGATGAACAACTATTAATTCAGTGGTTCCTTGTAGGTTTATCACAAAATTTGGTGGCACATAATCCTGGAGACATTTAAAATGTACGAAGATACGCTTAATAAAGGTCTTCAAGTGGAGATGGATGAATATTTCCCAGCATATCCCACGGATAATAGACTGGAGGAACAACTAGAAATCATGCAAAAATCATTGAAAGAGATAAACCTTAAGAATGAGGATGTCTGGTGCATAAAATGCTCAATGTCCAAACACACAAAAGATAACTATCGACAAGACATCAACCGACAGGACGTTCGATATGTGCAGACAAAGTGCTTTTGAGACATTTTCCAAGAACATGGAGAACACACAACAAAAGATTGCCCATATAACATGAAAAATGGTAAAGCATCTTGGTGTGCTATCTATGAATTAAAGAGTCATGCCACAGTTGAATTCCACCTAAACTTAAAAAATCGACAAAAATACCAAGCAGTCTACCAGACAAATGCAGTCGCACAGAACAACGATAACAGTCAATGAAGCAATGCTCAAAACGAACAGAATAATCAAAGATACGAGGGCCATCGATATGAGCGTCAGTTCGATAACCATAATGGAGGATATGGAGGTTGAGGTCAATTCTCTGGGAATCGTGGCAACCGACCATGTCAACCCATCCAGTGTTTCACATGCTATAAAGAAGGTCATCGATATGCATATTGTCCATAGAAGGACAGAACCAATTTAAAATTTTGTACTAGCTGTGGATTTGGGGATCACTCATTAGAGGATTTCCCTACTATGCTTGATAAAATCAATAAAAAGAAAAATATTAATGTCTTGTCATGCGTTCAAAAACATGATGTAATCAATACAAAGAATATGCATATAGTAACGCAACAAGGGACAAAAATTGGGAATGATAATCCACACATAAGAAAAATAAAATAAAAGAATGATTATCCTAACCCAGCTAAACAAAAACAATTGTATAAAGACACAACGAATATATTTAAATAATTTTCTCGACAAAAAGAAGCTGATGATAGTCGACAAAGCACAGTTAAAGAATTAATACGTTTAGTAAAAGATGATCAATTGGTATCTCAATTCATTGACTTATTGTATAAAATGAAACACAACAATAATACATAAAACAAACAAAAAACATCTGTAGTCTAAACCAGAAGGAAAAAAATGATGCCGACCCATATGTCGACCTAGAAAGTGAAGGATACCATGTCTGATAAGTTGTGCTCAACTTCGGGTCACAAGTAAACATTGTGAATCGCAACACTTGAGAACAATTGGGTAAGCCTTGACTATACGAGTCAGGAATATACCTAAAATTGGCCGACCGAGGTTTGATCAAACCTATCGGAGTTTGGAGAAATGTCGACACGACAATAAAAGGAATATCAACCAAAGTCAACTTTGAAATTATTGACCCTAAGGAAGAATCCAGTTCCTTCCTAGCATTAGTCGATCGATCTTGGGGAATAAAAATGAAAGCATCGATATATTTAGATAAAGAAACGATAAAACTAAAAGGGAATGGACAGAAAGTCATAGTACCTATCTGTTGGAGACATTTACCATCATACACACTCTTTTGGTCAAATTGGCCTAGTTAAACCACTATCCTAAGTTTAATTGACATCAGTGGAGCATTAATTGCCATCATCCAGTCACACCCACACCTACCTACAGTCAGGAGGCTAACTTAACCTTCTCTTACAGTCAAGGAGGATAACTAGAGCACTTCGGGGGTGATCTGAGTGATATTAATGCACCTAATTGCTAACTGGTGGTTACAATCAGTTCAACCAGTGAGTTACAGTCAGTTAAGGTGCCTCTAGTCATTAAATATATTATTTTATGATTATTTAATGATTATTTATTATTATTTAATGATCTGGAGTCAACAAGGTGCCTCCAGCAACTTCTGATGGTCATTTTAGCTTCAGTTAACCTCATCAGGGCTCATTGGAGTCATGCAGCACTAGCACTTGATGGTTGGATTGCTATGACATGTGTTTGATCTCCTTCAGTTGAGATTCAGTCATTTATCGCACTCCGACTTCAGTTAGGGTTTCGTGAGTCAATTAGGGTTTTGGTCAAGTGGTTAACTGAGTGAGATTGAATGGTTGAGAGTCAGTTAAGCTAGACTCACTCACTGAATTCGAATTGTCTCCTTAGGTATTCAAATTCTTCATGGATTTAATCCATTGCTCAGCATTGGAATTGTAACCCTTTATTGTTTATTAAATATACAGAGAGGAAACCAATTCTGGTTTCGATTATTTCCAATTCATGAGTATTTGTTAATTATTCTTTGATGATTTTGATTCCTAGTTCCTAGATCATGTGCAAGAATTAATATGGTATCAGAGCTTACGAAGGGATGAAGATCAATCTCTCAAAAACAAGATTTTTGACAGATTTCTCCATGAGAAGTGAGCAATAGCTCAAAATTCCAGCACTGCACCAGAAGCCAAGGCTTACCACTTAATACCCCTAGTAAAGAACTTGTTGATCAAGCTTGCTTGATTGACTATGCTAGGTGTGATGAAATCCTAGAATGTACAGGTTTTCCAACCTTATTTTTCCTTTTCTGTTTTGATTTTCAGGTTTCTACAGGTGAAGCATTCGCTACAAGCAAATCCAGATGGCCTCCTCAGTACCTTTGTTGACTCCATACAATTTCCACACATGGAAAGATAAAATGGAAACTCAGTTGAAATTAAAAGGACTCCATAGAGTCACCATGGACACTGAAGTTGAGCCTGGATCCGCCATAGAAAAATCAAGATTCTTGAACAAGAAGGATGAAGCCTTCGGTTTCTTATGCCTCTCTATTTCCAATGACCTTCTCTTCCATCTTACGGATCTGAAGACACCGAAATAAATATGGGACAAATTGGAATCTCTATACGGAAAGCATGATGACTTAAGAGTTTACCAACTCGAAAATGAACTCATGTCTCTCCAACCTTCCAATTTCGAGACTCTGAATGATTTATTTACAAAGTTCAAGCATATTGTTTTTCTCTTGAAGCAATGCAAAGTGGAGAAGGAAGATGATCGGATCATCCTAGCCATCCTCTCCAAACTTGGGGCTGATTATTCAGTTTTTGTTTCTACATTCCGTGCGGGGAAGCTCACAACCCCTGGATGGAAGATGCCTACACTCAATGCCTTCATTCAGTCCCTAACTAATGAACATGACAAGCTTGTCTAGATGGGGATCATCCGATATTCCCGTGATCAAGCCCTCCATGTCTCGGGGCCCAAAGATGTGAAGGGTAAAGGAAAGCAGCAGAAAAATCAGAAAATTAAATTTGATGCTCCAAATCCTAGAGTTGAAAATCAGCAGCATGATGAATCTTCCGGCTCAAGGAAGAACAAAGGAAAAGGGCACAATGGGAAAGAAAAAGTCAGGTGTTCTTACTACGGGAAGGGTTTTCACCCTGAACATGCCTGCATGAAGAAAAATATTGATGAAGCAACCTCTCTCCTTGAGAGGAATCACATCAATCTTCCAGAGAGCTTTCGGAGGAGAGATCACCAAGATCGGGAACCACGGCATGAGAAAGGCCATGCCCTCATGGCAAGCACTTTGAAGCCCAAATCACTGCTGATTGACAGTGGAGCTTCGAATCACATGATGGCTAAAAAAGACTCTTTTTCATCCTTGGATACCAGCAAATCCATTCCCATCCACTTGGGAGATGACTCCACCATCATTTCCAAAGGACAAGGTACTGTAGCTCTAGAAAATGGTTTTTTTTCTAATGTTTTGTATGTACCATCTCTAGCAACAAATATCCTTAGTGTCTATCAGATGACACATACAGGAATGCCTAAGAGAGTCTCTTTCAGCCCAAATTATGTTGAGATAACAGAAATTTCATCTGGGAAACTCATTGCAAAAGGCCATGCAAATCATCATGAAAAAGCCTATGAGTTCTCTCACTTTGTTGTAGATGCAAATCCCACCGCTCTACTAACTCGTGGAAATGAGGTTAGTAGGTTGTGGAATGAGAGGTTTGGCCATCTTAATTTCAAATATTTGCAGCAATTATAGAAAAACTCCATGGTTGAAGGCCTCTTGGTCATCAAGGCAACCACGGGAGTCTGGAAGGTCTGTGTGATTGGAAAACACCCTGAGCACAAGTTCGATCGGGGGAAGGCAAACCGAGCTACAAGCATATTGGGGCTAATACATTCTGATATCAGTGGTCCAATTCCTATCACATACATGAATGGATCAAGGTACCTCCTTACCTTTATTGATGATTTTTCAAGGTATACATGGGTTTTCTTTCTCAAAAAGAAATCAGAAGTATGTGAAAAAATTTCTGAATTGAAGGCCTTGATTGAAAATGCCTTTGGGCTTAAGCTCAATATCTTGATATCTCATAATGGAGGGGATTATGTCAGTAATGATTTGCTGTACATTTTCTCCCAAAGTGGCATTCAGTTCCAACATTCAATTCCCTACACTCCCCATCAGAACGGAGTAGAGGAAAGGAAGAACCGGTCTCTCAAAGAGATGACCACCTGTATGTTGGAGTCAAAGAAGCTTGCTGCAAATTTGTGGGCTGAAGCCATGAATGCTGCACCATACATTCATAACAGGGTGCCACATTCATCAGTGAAATTAAAGACTCCTTTCGAAGCATACTTTGGACACAAGCCAGATGTGTCGAACCTACGGGTGTTTGGGTCCACTGCATGGGCCTGGATTTCGCTTGACAAAAGAAGGGATTTGCAACCGCAGAGCATAGAATGTATGTTTATTGGATATCCTAATGAATCTAAAGGATTAAAGCTTCTGGATATCAACACCAAATAGATCATCATCGAGAGAAGTGTCAAGTTCGATGAGCCTCTTCAGGAGGTGGAACTAGTGAAGGAGAAAACTGCTGAAATTCCTTCCTATTCCACTGAATATTTGGATAATGAAATTGGGGGTGATGACCCTGATTTGGATCCTCTGATTTATGATATTAGTGTTCAGATACCATCATATACTTAATCAGAACCTAAAGTGAAAAATCATCTTCCTACATGGGCCCAAAAGACACTCTCCTCCGCAGGAAACAACATTGGAAATCCGGATGATCCAAGGAGAACCCGGTCTGATTTCCAAAGAGAAGGTATTGCGCTCTCTTGTTCTGATAATTTTATATCTAAAAATTTCTAATTGATTATTATTTCAGATCCAAAATCCTACTACCGTGCTCAGAATGATCCAAGATGGCAAGTTGCCATGGATGAAGAGATGAATTCTCTTCAGAAAAACACTACTTGGGAGCTAGTTCCTCTTCCTTCGGGAAGGAAATTGGTTCAATGCAAGTGGGTGTTTCAAAAAAAGGTTGCTGCTAATGGAAGCACCTACAAATATAAGGCAATTCTGGTAGAAAAATGTTTCTCTGAGGTCCAAGGAGTGGACTACCATGAGACCTTTGCACTGGTTGCAAAAATGGACTCCATCCGCCTTGTTTTGGCTATTTCCGCATCCAAGCACAGGGAGGTGCATCACATGGATGTTAAGTCAGCCTTTCTGCATGGAGATATTCATGAGGAGATATACATGAAGCAGCCTAAGGGCTACATCACTGATCCATCTTTGGTTTTCAAGCTAAAGAAGTCACTATACGGGTTAAAACAGGCCCCAAGAGAGTGGTATTCCAAGATGGATGCCTTCCTTCTCTCGCAAAACTTTTTGAGATGTAGATTAGATAAAAATGTGTATTTACAGTAGCATGATGGTCATATAATTATAATTGTTTTATATGTAGATGACTTACTGATCATAGGTAGCACAATTGCCTCCATTTCATCCATCAAAACTGCTCTCCACAATGCCTTTGAAATGAGTGATTTGGGGCTTCTAAAACAATTTTTGGGGCTCGAAATCGAGCAAATTTCTGATGGGATTATGGTCAATCAGTAGAAATACATTTCATACCTGTTAGTCAAGTTTAACATGGATGAATGTAGGCCCGCACCATTCCCTTTCCTTTCAGGGATCAGCCTTGAAGAAGGAAAAAGCACACCTCCCATGGACTGCACTATCTATCGACAGCTGATTGGTAGCTTGTTGTACTTGACACATTCTAGGCCTAATATTTGTTATGCCATGAATGCTGTATCAAGATACATGCATCAGCCTCATGATCTTCATTGGAAGGCAGCCAAGAGGATCCTCCAGTACATTCAGGGAACCAGGACCTACGGCATTCACTATGCTGCAGACTCCGAGCTAGAGCTGGTTGGATACACAGATTTTGATTGGGCGGGTGATTATATTGATTAGAAGTCAACTTCTGTATATTTATTCATGTTTGGTGGTGGCCCTATTTGCTGGTCAAGCAAAAATCAGGCCGCCATAGCACTATCTTTAGCAGAGGCCGAGTATCGAGGAGCGGTGAATGCTTGCATCCAAGCAGTTTGGTTGCAAGGCATTCTTTCAAAGTTTGATCTTGGTAGTACTTTGTCCATTGTCCTCTTTTGTGACAACAAGAGTGCTATTAAGATATCCATGGATCCAGTTACCAGGCAGAGGACTAAGCATGTAGAGATTCACATGCACTACAATAAGGAGCTAGTGCATGACAGGACCATCATTCTGCAATATTTCCCAACTGATGAGTAGATTGTAGACATATTTACCAAGAGCTTTTCAGAAAAGAATTTCACTTACCTCCGTTCAATGTTGGGGGTGAGTTCATCAGGGTGATCCAGACTACTTTCAGTGTTCAGCTTGAGGGGGGGTTTTCCCTCTTTTCCTCACTTAGTTCGTTTTGAGCATTGTTTCAGTTTCAGCATTGTACAGGGTGAGCTATGGCCTTATTTTCTAGGGCCCTATAATTTTATGCATCTATGTTTTCTAACTCTTCCTGAGTATAGCTTAAGGGGGGGTGTTGGAGACATTTACCATCATACACACTCTCTTGGTCAAATTGGCCTAGTTAAACCACTATCCTAAGTTTAATTGACATCAATGGAGCATTAGTTTCCATCATCCAGTCACACCCACACCTACCTACAGTCAGGAGGATAACTTAGCCTTCTCCTACAGTCAAGGAGGCTAACTGGAGCACTCTGGGGGGATCTGAGTGATATTAATGAATCTAATTGCTAACTGGTGGTTACAAGCAGTTCAACCAGTCAGTTACAGTCAGTTAAGGTGCCTCTAGTCATTAAATATATTATTTTATGATTATTTAATGATTATTTATTATTATTTAATGATCTGGAGTCAACAAGGCACCTCCACCAACTTTTTATGGTCAGTTCAGCTTCAGTTAACCTCATCGAGGTTCATTGGAGTCATGCAGCACTAGCACTTTATGGTTGGATTGCTATGACACGTGTTTGATCTCCTTCAGTTGAGATTCAGTCATTTATTGCACTTCGAATTCAGTTAGGGTTTGGTGAGTCAATTAGGGTTTTGGTCAAGTGGTTAACTGAGTGAGATTGAATGGTTGAGTGTCAATTAAGCTAGACTCACTCACTGAATTCGAATTGTCTCCTTAGGTATTCGAATTTTTCATGGAGTTAAGCCATTGCTCAGGATTGGAATTGTAACCCTTTATTGTTTATTAAATATACAGAGAGGAAACCAATTCTGGTTCCAATTATTTCCAATTCATGAGTATTTGTTAATTATTCTTTGATGATTTTTATTCCTAGTTCCTAGATCATGTGCAAGAATTAATACTATCCATCCATCCCAAAGAGAACCTTGGATAGAACCTATTGATGAATAAGTCGACATCTGACAATTATATCAAATACAAAACAATGAATACTACACAAAACCCAATATCTATGGTGAACATCACTTAGAAAATCAAGATTCAATAGGATATAACTCAGGTGCAGAATTATATGATTGGGAAGTCAAAAACTACGAAACACAAGCAAGAGGTTGTTGGGCCATTCAAACAGTACAGAAGAAACCAATCCAAAAGTGTTTCTTGGTTTCCATCATCCCAAAAATATTTGAGAAGAAAAGTAGGGAATTCCCTACCCTAAAACCAACAAATGTAAGTATCAAACAAATTCCAAGATACAAAGAAAGAGAATCACCAGTTATGCATATAGAACAAGTATCCAAAAACATTGGTGAACATGGCCAACTACAAAGCCTAGTATAAACCTTCACAGGACAAGCTACTAGATGGTGGGATAGCCACCAATCAAGATTACAGACATGGACAATATATTTGACTTACTTTATAGAAAGATTCAGAGGGAAAAGGATAACCAATCAAGCCCAAATACCTATGTTCATCCAAGGGCATGACCCAAAAGAGCACATAATAACATGTGAAAAAGAATGGAAAAGACTTAGGTATAAGGATGAACGTAAATGGCCACACTTGTTTCCATCGACACTGTCCGACCTACCAAACAAATGGTACAAAATGGAAGAAGCACAGGGTGAAATGTTCCTATGGCATGAACTTAGAGAGAACTTTATCAAAGACTTCAGCTTTATACCACAAAATGAAAAGTTAGTCAAAACTGCAAAACAAATCAAGGCATTTATAGAACTGACCGAGAACAACAACCTAACACAAAATCATGATCGACCAACAATAACCTATAATAACATACAATCCAAGGTAATGC
The DNA here is from genome assembly GCA_001517045.1 of Pseudotsuga menziesii. NCBI lineage: Eukaryota > Viridiplantae > Streptophyta > Pinopsida > Pinales > Pinaceae > Pseudotsuga > Pseudotsuga menziesii. The sequence continues at coordinate 78,259 of LPNX010504607.1, read as the reverse complement.
ATAGTCAACAAGAATACAAATGGAAAATGAAAATTCGGAAGGGAAAAGTTTTTTATGGAAATCATACCATGCAGAAACAACAAAACCAATTTGCACAGTACTTAAAGTCGAAAAAACCGACAAAGAAGATACCGACCAAATGACTGCAGTAGACTTTCCTACTACATTTTCACAGTTTAAAGAAGGGATCCGACCAATAAATGAAGTAAAAGCACCATAATGGTTAGATGCTGAAGTGAAAACTAAATAATTCGACATCTCAAATGATGATTGACCAAAAATGGCAAAAATTGGCAATTATTGGAGTGAAGAACAAATAATTGAAATAGTGATCTTACTGAAATAATTCCAGGATGTATTTTCTAGAGACTACAAATATATCAAAGGTTTGGTCCATGAAATGGGTGAAATGAAGATCAACATCGAACCCGATGTCCAACTTGTAAAGAAGAGGCCATATAAATTAGCTCATAAATACAAAGAGACAGTCAAGAAAGAGATTGATAATATGCTTGCAGTAGGAATTATTTACCCTATTGACCAATCAGAATGGGCATATCCAATGGTCGTTTAACAAAAGAAACACTATTGACTCGACAAAGTTAAGTATTTGTGTCAACTTCAGAGAATTAAACAAAGTCACCTTAACAGACCCATTTCCAACACCCTATGCAGATAAAATCCTAAATGAAGTTAAAGGACATGAATGCTACCCGTTTACAGACGGATTCTCGGGTTATAACCAAGTACCAATAGCTAAAGAAGACCAGAAAAAAAAACAACATTCGTATGTGAATTTGGCTCATTTTCTTATAGAGTTATGCCTTTTGGTTTAAAAAACGCATCTGCAGTATTTTCGAGAATTGTGGTCAAAACATTTCAAGAATATATTTACAAAACAATGGCAGTATATTTCAATGATTGGACAATATACTCTATGCTAAAAGATCACTGCAAATGGATAAGGCTCATGTTGGAACGATGCCGACAAATCTAGCTATCTATGAACATAAGGAAGTGCATATTTATAACCCCTATAGGGATACTATTAGGACACATTGTATGAAAAGAAGGAATCAAGGTCAAATTTGCAAAAATAAAAATCATCCTCAACTTAAAACCACCAATAAACCCAAAACAAGTCAGGGTACTACTTGGTCATACATGATATTACAAGAAATTCATAAGATACTATTTAGATATGACCTATCCAATGGAAGAACTATTAAGGGAAGATCGGGAGTTTGACTAGATAGAGGAATGTAACATATCATTTGAAACACTAAAATGGAAGCTAGTCGAATCACCCATTCTAAGGTTCTCAAATTGGTCGACCAAATTCCATGTACACATCGACGCATCAGGCTTAGGAATAGGAGTAATCTTAACTCAACTAGGGGATGACGGAATGGACTACCCCATAGTTTAAAGCAGCAGAAAACTAAATAAAGCATACATAAACTATTCAACAATAGAGAGAGAAGCATTAGGAATGGTTTTTTCACTACAGAAGTATCGACATTACCTACTAGCCAACCCTTTCATCTTTTATACTGACCACCAAGCATTAAAATACCTTGTAAATAAACCCTTACACCATGGGAGAATGTGTCGATGGCTACTTCTATTCCAAGAATTTGAATTTGAAGCCATTTTCAGAGCAAGGAAATTAAATGTCAGACCCAACAACTTATCATGAATCGACATAAGAGAGGACCAACAGGAGTTGAAGACAGCCTACCGAATGCACATTTATTTCGAATAGAAGCAGTCCTAGCAAAATTAGAGTAAATAGCTCCATTCTTGGAAAATGGACAAGCACCAAAGGGCATGAGCATGAGAAAGAAACAAATCTTAGCCATGAAAGATTCATCGTATAGCCTCATAAATGGATTTTTATATAAAATGGGCCTAGACGACATCCTCAGAAGATGTGTATTAGAACATGAAAGAGATAATGTCATGTATGAAGCACACTATGGACCAGTGGGAGGACATTTTCAAGTAGACACAACTGCCAAGAAAATCCAATAGTCAGGGCTATGGTGGCCGACACTATACAAAGATTGCAAAAAATTTGTGAACCATTGCAACAGATGTCAACGACTGGGTCGACCTCTGCCTAGTATAGAAATTCCCTTGATATCAGTAAACCCAAGTTTGCCATTTGAAATTTGGGCGATCGACTTCATAGGACCATTTCCCATACCAACAAAAAGAACAGGTGTAAGGTACATAATAACTACAGTATAGTATGTAACCAAGTGGGCAAAAGCAGAACTAGTCAACACATGTTCTAGTGAGATAGCTAATAAATTTATTTATGAAAATATAATTACTATATTTGGATGTTCAATAACCCTTATCAGTGACCAATGTTCACACTTTATTAACAAAACCATCAAAGCACTAATAGACCAGTTCAAAATTGACCACCGACGTAGTATGACTTATCATCCTCAGTTGAATGGAGCAATTGAGGCATTCAACAAAAGATTAAGAAAGGGCCTAACAAAAATCGGCAACATCGACAAAGATGATTGGGACAAAAAGATACTTATAGTACTATGGGATTACAGAACAGTATACAAGCATTCGACCAACCAAACACCGTTTCAACTAGTTTATGGACAAGAAGCAGTTGTTCCACTACATTTTTGACAAAAAACACCTATCATAGCAGAAATTTTACATGTCGATGTCGAACAAGGTAGGAAGGACTGACTGATGCAATTAAACAAGCTAGAGGAACACCGACTGATTGCTTTCCAACACCAAGAAATCAAAAAATAGCAGCAGAAGGCTTGGCATGATCACAATATCAAAAACAAAAATCTATTGGTAGGGGACCTCTCCCTACTATACAACAATCGAGTAAAAGGAAAACCCAAAAAGTTACATACATAATGAATGGGACCTTACGTTTTTTAATAGATTCATGCCAACAGATCAGTCCGACTAAAAACGTTATAAGACGT
>LPNX010504607.1:40392-75086 GCA_001517045.1 Pseudotsuga menziesii | reverse complement strand
AGCTTGACTTAGTAGTCATTGATTTAGTCATTGATAGACAATGATTTAGTCATTGATAGACAATGTTTTAGTCATTGATAGTCAATGATTTAGTCATTGATTTAGTCATTGTTTTAGTCATTGATAGTTAATGATTTAGTCATTGATTTAGTCATGGAATTAGTCATTGATTTAGTAACTAATTTAGTCATTGATTTAGTCGCTGATTTAGTCACTGATTTAGTCACTGATTGCAACCATTAATGACGAAATATACGACTAAATAAACTACTAGATGTTAACATATTAATGACTTAGCTAAATACGACTAAGATACGGGAAAATAGCTACTAATAGTTATATATATGCGAATTTAGTCATTTTTGTAGTCACAAATTTATGATAGGGTATAGAGGAATCAAACCACCAACCTCCTACCTATAATTAGGCAGGTGCTCTTCCATTAAGCTACCACCCTTTAAGAAGTTTTTATTGCTTGACAACGATGATATTCAAACAAAATTTATGATAGATATCAATCTACAAATTACATAATTATTACTATTACAACTTACCAGTAACTAGTATTTATGATAAACTAATTTCCTTGTCTTGGGTGTGTGTGGGTGTTCTAGAAGCCAGGCTGGTTATGGTGTCGATGCGCTAGCTTAGCATTAGCCTTTCCCAACTCCTGGATGGCCTGATAAACCCAACTTTGTTGGCTTGGCTGATCCATTGTTCGCCTGATAAACCTAACTGTGTTGGCTTGGTTGAAATGTGTACCCTTGTGGGTTGTTATCCTTGGCTATGTGTAAGCCTGTTAGTTCCTTATTCCTTTGGGAATCATGCCCAACTCAGGGGTGGCAGCGTTGCTGAGAGATTAAGGAGCATGTGGGCCTATGGTTGGGTGGAACGTTGCAGCGACGTAGCTAGTTGTGGAACAAGTTCTTCTTAAGATAAGTATTCTTTCCTAACTTGTATCTGCAATTATAATTACCATTGTTGAATGATGTTATACATGTTAAATGCTAATTTGTATATGCATGAGTGTTGATTGATATGTTCTCTTTCGTTGTGTATATGAATGATTATGATTCATAATATGTTTTATGTTTTAAGTATCATGCTTCAGTAGTATATGTATGTATGTATGTTCATTATCATGGGGCTAGATCCGCAGATGATTGATGTATAGTAGCATCCTCTTCGTCGGTCGGAGGGTCAGGGACGTTACAGTGTGGTATTAGAGCTCTGGTTACAGCGTGGGCCTGAATGGGCCATGACAGATCAGATAGTAGAGACAAGTTTCCTTCTTCCTAGTAGCAATCAGAAATTGTGGAAGGAAAACTCAAAAAAATTTCCAAGTACTAGAACTATCGGCCCATCGGAAGACTTAGTGACAATATCTTCTGATGCAATGGGAACTAAGTGGGAAGGCCACCCGACGGACAGTAACAAAAAAAACTTTGAAAATTTTTAGTTGAATGAGTTTCCGCTATTACGAATGGCTATACCACTATGCTTCTGATGCATAGAGCACGCGACTGTCGATGCCGGGAAATTTTGGAAAATTTTCCTAAGTGTTAAAAATCATCGGCGATCGGTGCCACTATGACGAAGCAATTGCTAAAACGTCAGCAGATAATAGAAGATGATGCGTCCACTATTGCGGACGGGTAGAGGACTATCCCTCTGATGGATAGATCCTCCAAACATCGATGCCACAGAGAAAATACGTTCCGACAGTGAAATTTGGTCGAAAATTTTCCCTAAGTAACAAAATCATCGGCCATCGAACGACGTTAATGGTTCATGCGCCCACCATTTTGGAAGCCTAGAGCACTAGTCTTTCGACGAGGAAGAGTTCTGACTCCCGATGCCAATGTAGCTTGCTAATAAAAAAATACTAGTGGCAAAAGGAATTAGTTGAATGGATTTCCGCTGTTGCAAGTGACTGGGGAACTAACCACCCGATGCAGCAGTTGGTAGTCGTTCTGACAACTGACGTGGCAGAAGAAAGTGAAAGTAAAAGAGAAAAAGTTTTGAAAATTTTTCTAAGTGTTGATTTCGTCGGCCATCAGAAACTCTTGGTACTATTCATTGTCGATGAACATCAGAAGGAAATTAGTGGCTCAAAGCACCACTGTTGCAGATGCCTAGTGCACTAATCCTCAGATGCATATAGGTTCCACTAGCCGATGCCGATGTGTTTCAGTCACCGATCAAAGGAGAATAGTCGTTGTCACCATCAAAAAAGTCAAAAGCTATAGAATACATAGTTCGATTGTGGGCCACCATTGTGGAAGTAGAAAGGACTAACCGTCTGATATGTAGGACACCGGACCACCGACAAAAGAAGAAAGTTTCAAATTTTGTTTAAGTGCTGAAATCATCGGTGGAATTTAGTTGATGAGACAACCGATGGACATCAGCAGAAATTAGTTGATCGAGCACCCACCATTGCGAAAGCTTAGACAACTATCCCGCCGATGCATTAGTCTCTCCACTAGTCGATGCCAAGGTGTTTAGTGTATAAAGGTTTCGAGTTCCAATAACATACTATGGGGGCTTGTAGTACTCAGGAGTGCCAACACTGTGAAAGAGTTAAGGCTTTTGGAAACCGTCATTGCGGACGCTTAGAGGACTAAGTGTCTGATGCCACAGTAGGATGCCATTCCAACCACCAACAAGCTTTGATCCACAGAAGTTATAATGGGATTGTTGGCCACCGTTGCAGACAAAAATAGACCAACGAGTCATCGATCAGAAGTCTAGCTGTTTGCCCATGGAAATGGTAGGAAGATCACTTTCCACCATTGTGGCTACTAAAAGGGCTATGCACTCGATGCACAGTTGTTTTGCTTGCTGATACAGGTCAGAAATCTAGTTGTTTTTACCACTGTAGAATTGAAAAAATAGATGGGAAGAGGTCCGATTGGGCCTAAGAAATTTTTTTTTTTCAAAGAGATTTCTCAGTAGTTTTTCAAACAGTTTTCAACTGGTTTTCAGCAGGTCTTAGTAGACTTTCCGTGGTCACAGAGCTGAATATGAAATGGAGAAAATTCTGTGTTTTAGCATAATTGTTTTTTTATAAAATTTCCAGAAGAAAAAGTAAGTAGTTTTAATTTATATTAATGTTATGCATCTAACAGTTTGCTACTAACACATTTGTAGAACTATAGACAATTTCCAAGAGCAGTACGCCAGAAAGAACAGTGTGGTAAAGCATAGGTGGTTCAGTCATGAGAACCCATGATGGGTATGATGCTTGGGATTCTTACGAGCATGCAGAAGATGCCATGGGAGAAAATGCCCATAATGGGAATGAGGACATAGAATCTAATGGAAGGAGATTCTAGGGGACACCTTCCAAGGTTGCAGCCACCATGAGAAGCTTGGTTAAAGCCCAGGAATAGCAACATCAGTTGAATGCTTCCATATTGGAAAGTTTGACAGACTTGCAAAAAAATATAGATTCTGGACGAGGTACATCAAGGACAGAAGGAACTAAGAGCGGCACTAGAAGAAGAAGAAAGACTTCCAGTGGATCATCTGACTCTAAAGAATCCAGTGGAGATACAATTTCATCTTCTCATGAAAGGAAAATAAGAAGGCACCATAGGGATCTCTCTTGGGATGAATTTAGGAAAGCTAAACCTCCTACATTTGATGGTGAGATAAAGACATGACAAGAGGCTGAAGATTGGCTTCTTGGGATAAAGAAGTACTTTCAAGTACAGGATTATTTAGGAAACATGAAGGCAAGAGTTGCCATATTCAATCTGAATGGAAGGGCATCCATTTGTTGGGAACATTTCAAGCAAGTAAAGAGGATTAGCAAGAGAAAACTGAAGTGGAAATAGTTCAAGAAGTATTTTAGGCAGAAATACCTTTCTGACAGGTATTATGATGACAAGACCAAGGAGTTCCATGAGCTGATATTGGGATAGCAAGCCATGGATGAATATGCAAATAAATTTTTGGAAATACTGAGGTATGTTCGGTACATCAGAGATGAAAAAGTGAAGATCCAGCAGTTTCTAAGTGGATTTCCGCAAGCTTACAAACATAGGATTGAGTTCTAATAGCTGAGAAATCTCGAAGAAGCAATAAGGAAGGCTAAGTATTTCTATGAGCAAAGAAAAGGTAAACCTGATTACCATAAGGCATGGAAGCACAAGAATAATTAAAAGTTTGACCAAAGAAAGCAAGGTTTCAAACCTTCTAGATTCAAGAATTAGCAGAAGCAGCCATCCCAAGCTACGAGTAATCCAGCTGGAGTGACAGGTGAAAAGCCTAAAGAGCCACATCCGAATAAAGGTCCAATCAAATGTTGTAAATATGAAGGACCTCACTTGCGTAGATATTTTCCACTTGAGAATCAAAGTGCAAGACCAGCTTATAACATTCAGGGAGCAGAAATAGTGGGTCAAGTAGCAAGAGCAGCCCCTAGAATTTATGTCGCACTGGAGGACTGCAAGGAAGATCATCAGTCAACTATGGTTGAAGTTGTAGGTAAGATTGTTGAAAATTTTGTTTCTATTTTGATTGACCCTAGTTCTACTCACAGTTATATCACTCCTACGGTAGTGTAGAGTTGTGCTTTTAAGAAGGTAAAGCATAGAAAATCTTGGTTAGTTCAGCTAGCCACTGGGACTAAGAGAAAATTCAGTGATATGGTAGAGAAATGCCCATTGGTCATGAAAGGATTGAACTCTTTTGTAGATCTAAATGTTCTGCCACTTGCTTCTGATGATGTTCTCATTGGAATGGATTGGTTAGAATCTCACCGAGTAAAGCTTGACTGTTATAACAAGACTTTTGAATGCATGGATGAAGAAGGAAACTAGGTAGTTGTGAAAGGTATTCCGAAAGTAATTTCAGTAAGACATGTTTCAGCAATGCAGTTGAAGAATTTTTGTAGGAAGGGTTGCCAGTTGTATGCAGCTCATATTCTGGAACCAACAAGAGATGAGACTTCTAGGTTGGAGGACTATTAGGTGTTACATGAATTCAAGGATGTGTTTTCTGATGAGATTCCAGGGCTTCCTCTACATAGGGACATTTATTTCACCATTGAACTTGTGCCAAGAGTAGCACCAGTGTCCAAGAAACCCTACAGGATAAGTACACCGGAGATGCTAGAATTGAAGGTGCAACTACAAGAGTTGTTGGAAAAGAAGTATATCCGACCGAGTGTGTCTCCTTGGGAAGCACCAGTTCTACTTGTGAAAAAGAAAGATGGTACACTCAGGTTATGTATTGATTACAGGCAGTTGAACAAAGTGACTGTGACTAATAAATATCCTTTGCCGAGGATTGATGGCCTTTTGATCAAATGAGGGGAGCAAAGGTATTTTCCAAGATTGACTTGAGGTCTGGTTACCATTAGGTGAGAATCAAGGACGAAGACATTCATAAGACAGCCTTCAGGACAAGGTATGGACATTATGAGTTTGTAGTGGTACCATTTGGTCTCACAAATGCACCAGCTACATTTATGTGCCTTATGAACAGTGTCTCCAGTAAGTATTTGGACAAGTTTGTTCTTGTTTTCCTTGATGACATTCTTGTTTATTCTAAGAATGAGGAAGAGCACGAAGAGCATTTGAGATTGACACTGCAAGTGCTCAGGGAACATTAGTTGTATGCAAAACTAAGCAAGTGTGACTTCTACAGGGATAGAATTCAGTATTTGGGTCACATTATCTCAAAAGAGGGTATATCAGTAGACCCTGAGAAGATTGAAGCCATTATGAATTGGCCTGCTCCAAGAAATGTGACAGATATAATATATTTTATGAGATGTGCAAGATACTATAGGAGATTTATTGAAGGATTTTCCAAGGTTGCACATGCCATCACTTCTTTTCAAAATAAGGGAGTAAAGTTCGAATCGATTTTGAAGAGTGAAGAAAGCTTCCAGCGGTTGAAGAATATTCTCACTAGTGCACCAGTGTTGAAGGTTGCAGACCCAAAGAAAGAATTTGTGGTATGTACCGATGCATGCGGACAAGGGCTTGGAGGAGTCCTTATGCAAGACAACCACATGGTATGTTATGAATTAAGAAAGTTGAAGGAGCATGAGAAGAAATATGCCACTCATGATCTAGAGCTTGCAGCTATAGTACATGTTCTCAAGATGTGGAGACATTACTTGATGGGTAGAAGATTTGAGCTCATAACAGATCACTGTGGACTGAAGTATTTGTTTGATCAGCCTACTCTGAATGCTAGGCAAGCAAGATGGCTGGAATTTTTATGTGAGGTTGATTTCGAAATCAAGCACATAAAAGGAAAAGAGAACAAGGTAGTTGATGCACTCAGCAGGACGGTATAGGAAATGCATGTGGCATCTCTTAGTATTTTCCAATCAGACTTGAGCCAGCAGATTGGTAATCATGTTGTCGAAGATGAATTGTATGAGCAGGTAAAAGACAAATTGCAGCAGCAAAGTCTTGAGAAGAAGTATGAGGGATATAAATTGGAAGGAGATGGACTTCTCACTTATAAAGGCATAATTTATATTCTGAATGTAGTAGATTTGAGGAGAATTGTTATGGATGAAATCCATCAAGCTACATATTTTGGTCACCCAAGATATCAGAAGACAATTGCTACAGCTAGAAAGCAGTACTTTTAATCAGGAATGAAAAAGGACATGGCTAAATACATTTCAAGGGGCATGAAATGTCAACAGGTAAAGGTTGAGCATAAAAATCTAGCAGGTTTGTTGAAGCCTTTTCCAGTTCCGTAATGGAAATAGGAAGTTGTTTCCATGGATTTTATTGTAGTATTTCCGATGACTTGGAGACAACATGATTCCATCATGGTTGTGGTAGATAAGTTGACAAAAGCAGCACATTTTATACCAGTGAATTCTACGCACAAGACTGATGACATTGCAAAGATTTTCAAATTGTATGGATTCCCAAAGGCAATAATTTCTCATAGAGATGTCAAGTTCACTTCCAATTTTTGAAAGGGATTGTTTGCAAATTTTGGTACAAAGCTAAACTTTAGCACTACATACCATCCTCAGACAGATGGTCAGACAGAAAGAGTGAATCGGGTGCTTGAAGATATGCTTTGCATGTATGTGATGGAAAAACCAACCAAGTGGGAATATTACTTGCACTTGGTATCGGATGAATAAAGATTTCAGTGTTGGGGATCATGTTTACCTCAGAGTGAAAGAAAATAAAAGTTCCTTGAAGCTTGGAAATTGTGCCAAGCTGTCACCTAGATATTGTGGGCCGTTTGAAGTGCTTGAAATAGTAGGGCCTGTTGCATATAGACTTGAATTTCCTGCTAGTACTAGAGATCATAATGTTTTTCATGTTTCTTTGCTTATGAAATATGTACATGATCCTAACCATGTGATAAATTTGGATGTGATTCAAGTGGAACCCGAGGGAGAGTTCCAAATCAAGCCAATGCGCATCCTCGGCAGGAAGGTCACAATGCTCCGGAATTAGGCCATAGGGCAGGTAAAGGTGCAATGGGAGCATTATGGACCTGAAGAGGCTATGTGGGAGTTGAAGGATTCCATGCGATTGGCACACCCATTTTTGTTCAATTCTGCGGGACACTGAGGCGATACCAATGTAGCATTTTGTTCAAATTTTGTAAAGCACTGAGGATAGTGCTATTAAAGGGGGAGGGGAATGTAGCACCCCAGTTTTGACCCCACTTACATTAGTATATATGATACATATATTGTATATGATCTTGGTGTGGATCTAAAGGCCAAGGCCCCACCATGATTTGGTTATGTTATGTTTTGGATTGAAATGGTCATTGATGGTATATTGAGACATGTGGAATACATATTAAGTTGTGGCACCATGTAGCTATGCATTTTTAATTAAATCACCCATCCAGCTATGTTCACTGCAACTAAATTGAGAAGAGGCATGATTTCCTAAGGGTAAGGAGGGGGAAATCTAAATCCTAAGTCATGGGGGGGGAAAATCCATGTGTCACCACTCTCTTCACTCACCCTCCCTTGTCTCATCCAACCACCACCTTCATTTGTTCTGTTGTTAGTGTGGTGTCTATTCGCTGACAGCAAGGCTACTACACCATGATTGCCATTCTCCCCATGTGCTTGCACTCTCTCCATGACCACCTTCTGGATATCAGATGGTCTATCCACTAATGGAATGGTGGTTGTTCATTCACCTTGCATGGACTGAGTTAAAGGGGATACACATTCCTTTTTTTTGGGTTCACCCTCTGTCTCTCACGCGGTTGCTAGTCTATGAGTATTCTTCCCTTGTTCACGTAGAGCGTTGGTCTTTTTCCACCGTCATTAAACTGTTGTGGTTTTCATCATCGATCGTCGATCTGTGTGTTGTGTTCTTTCCATTCAGATAGAGAACCAAATTGCCTCCACACATTACTGGACCGAGCATGTGTCCCAACCTTCGTCGTTGAATCGTGAGCTGAAGACTGTTACTCTAGTGTTGGGTTGTGGCCGTAATTTCTTTCCTAGTTTTTTTTGCCGATGAATTTTTCCATCATGTATAGTTTGGGAGTCCGTTCCCTTACCATTTTTCTGGTTTGTGTAAGCCTCACAATGATTGTGTCAAGGATCGGGTGTTGTGGGTTCATGTAAGTGTGTTAACTGCTGCTTTCCCATGATGGCTTGACTGTATTTTTCCCTTCTTGTAGTGGTATCACTTGAAGGATTGATGAGAAATCCTACGCGGTGGATTGACCATGTTTTCCCCTGTAAACACTTGAATAGTTGTTTGGCTGCTTGCATGCAGTGGTTTTATCCTTGGACTGCATAGGAGTGGGGAATGAGGGCCTGAGGTGCTTGATAAACCTAGTGGATTGAGAACCACACAGATAGATCTACTGAGCTTGCTTTCTTCTCCACAACCCCTGAATAGCACTGGAAGGGAGATCAGGGTTCGAGGGACTGCGTTGCAGAGAAGGGACTGATTTCCTTGTGTTGGGTGTGTGTGGGTGTTCTAGAATCTAGGTTGGTTCTGGTGTCGGTGCACCAGCATAGCATTAGCCTTTCCCAGCTCCTAGATGGCCTAATAAACCCAACTTTGTTGGCATGGTTGATCCATTGTTCGCCTGATAAACCCAACTGTGTTGGCTTGGCTGAATTGTGTACCCTTGTGGGTTGTTATCCTTGGCTATGTGTAAGCATGTTAGTTCCTTATTCCTTGGGGAAGCATGCCCAGCTTGGGGGTGGCATCATTGCTGAGAGATTAAGGAGCATGCGGGTCTATGGTTGGGTGGAAATTTGCAGCGACGTAGTTGGTTGTAGAACAAGTTCTTCATAAGATAAGTATTCTTTCCTAAGTTGTATCTGCAATTATAATTACCATTGTTGAATGATGTTATACATGTTAAATACTGATTTGTATATGCATGAGTGTTGATTGATATGTTTGCTTCTGTTCTGTATATGAATGATTATGATTTGTAATACGTTTTATGTTTTATGTATCATGCTTCAGCAATATATGTATGTATGTATGTTCATGTTCATGGGGCTATATCCCTATATGATTAACGTATAGTAGCATCGTCTTCACCAGTCGAAGGGTCAGGGATGTTACAGATTTATTCATTGGTTTAGTCATTGTTTTAGTCATTGATAGTTAATGATTTAGTCATTGATTTAGTCATTTATTTAGTCATTTATTTAGTCATTGATTTAGTCACTGATTTAGTCACTGATTGCAACCATTAATAACCAAATATACGACTAAATAAACTACTAGATGTTAACATATTAATGACTAAGCTAAATACAACTAAGATATGGGAAATTATCTACTAATAGTTGTATATATGCGAATTTAGTCATTTTTGTAGTCACAAATGTATGATGGGGCACAAAGGAATCGAACCACCAACTTCCTACCTATAATTAGGCAGGCGCTCTATCATTGAGCTAGCACCCTTTAAGAAGTTGTTATTGCTTGACAATGATGATATTCAAACAAATTTATGATAGATATCTATCTACAAACTACATAATTATTACAATTACAACTTACCAGTAACTAGTATTTATGATAAACTAATTCCTGAGAGCTATGTACAATTTTCCCTGTAACTAAAGCTAATAAAAATACTACAAATACTCTTACCAAAGAGATTTAGTGATGAGTACCTCTTCCCGATCTTCATCACTATCATTCTCATAGTCCAAAGAAGAGTCCTTCCTGAAAGGTTTTCAAAGCCTAATGCCATCACTACATCAAAAACAAAGAGTCGGAAACAAAAATTTCCCTCTTCTCTACTGCAACATTAAGAATCCATGACCTTCAAGGTGTTTCAGATGTTCCTCATCATGGTCTATCAAAATTAAAACACAACCTGTTACTTTGATAATTAATAAACTTAAAATTTTTCAAAGTATATTCACCTTTTCTTTGAGAAGGTTCCATAATAAGCAGGTCTATGGTTGTGATCAAACTGCGAAAAGTTTCTTCTCTTATTGTGAAGTCTATTTTATTGTGAAGCCTATTTTAGCTTTAAATCAAGTGATAAACATTCTAAGAGCCAGGAAGATTCAGAAACTTATTGCTAATGGAGACTTTACGATTATCATTCGCAAAATTAGAGACTTGACTCTCTATGCACCGTAATGTCTTGCAAAAATGATCTCTATACCTAGAATTCAAAGAATTGCAAGTATTTTGACTTAGGGAATTGCAAGTATTGCAAGTATTTAGCATTGAATCATTTACTGTTTCAAAGGTACCATTTTGTATGGATAAGTTATGCTTTATGAATCATTATTCCTTTCCTATAAGGGCACCTAATAGTGGATTCAATAATTAAAGAGTCGTGTTGCAAATATAAAGAGAAATGCCCTGCTCCTACAACATTGCGTCTTTAGAGAAACATTTAAAGGGTTGTATATTTGGCTTCTAGGTGATGATATCAGTGATTTGAAAGGCAGGACAACTGGTTAAGCATGAATTAAACTTGAAAAGCATGCAAACTATTAGGTATAACAAAATATATATCAGCTCTGTGTTGAGATGTACAGGATCTGAAACAGCTTCCATGATGATTAGACAACAGTTCACAGAGATAAATAGACATTGATAAGAACTAAACTTTCCTTAGAGTGTATGGTCACCTAAAATAAGACTACACTAAAATTTATATTCTAGTAAGCTTTTGAGATTGACTAAACCTATCGAAAAGGTTGGAGAGACTGGTATTCTACAGTGTTCTTATAATGCACAGTTACATAAAATGCATATTCTTATCAAGATTTATGAATTTCAAAATGAAGGAATTTACTTGACCATGAAATTCACATTTATGATTAAGCAAAGGATAGAGAAAATCATGATGAGGTTCATATTCCCCATTTGAACTACCTACAAGAAACTATTTCTTCATAAGGGTAATAAAGCATGTCTCCATCCTGCTTGAGTGGAATGTGAAAGTGCCCTACCTTGACTATCTGATTATGAATTAGTTTTAAGTTCCAATTCCCTTCAGGCCCTATGGCATGTTTACACCTTCCACTCTGACTCCCCACATGGGATGCATTGCTTCTTCAATGGAATATAAGAGCCTCACTAAGACCTGGGTCTCGTATTTTGGTATGGAGTTATATTTACAAGTACAAAGTTCAAGGTTCATGAAGAATTGTTCAAAACCTACCATTAGTAAAACATTATAACATAGGGTATGTTTTTGCAGGAGGATAGAGGCAGGGAAGAGCATATGGTAAGAGTAAGAGAGGGTCTGACCTAGCTCATTTAAAGAAAAAAAATCTAAATCTTGGCTGAATTAGAGATTGAACAGTCTCTTAGTAAGGGGTAATGTGTTGGTGAGTGAGTGTAGTGCTAAGGCCTTATATTTCTTTTCTCTTAGGCACCTATTTTGGAAAGTGATACTAAGAAGTCCCCAAGATGGCCAAGGGATATATGAAAATCCTACATGACATCGGTAATGTCCCGATGCAACTTAGGGACATCCCCTGTGCACTGTTAGATCTTAAAAGATAGGCTCATCTGAAAATGGTTATCTCTTGTATTTAGATCCATAAAAATAAGTCTATATCCATAGATAACAAACTTGGAAAAATAAAAAGGCTTAAAATGGCTAGATAAAAGGAAACAAAAGCTGTAAATGGCATATTAGCAAGAGGTAAAACACAATTATTAAAAGAAAATTACTAATATCCAACAATAAAAGAAAACAAAACTCACCCTTTCCCTCTGAAGGAACCAAAAATGTGCTTCCCTCTGAAGTACTCTAAAATCCTTGCAACTTTGGGCCAGAAGCATTATTAGATAGTCCATTAATATTCAATAGTTCATGTCCATTTGTGCTTTCCAAAACATCTTGTCCATTTGCCCACTCCCTCTGCAATTGCCTAGACGATGCCAAATTGGGAGTGGAATAATGCCTTGATCTTTCTCTAGAACGTTTTGACCTTGCAAATAAAAATATTGACTGCTTGCTATTCTGAGACTTCCATGAACTTGATATTTCCTTTGACATCCCATTACATTTATCAGTCTCAACAAGGAGAAAATTTGCTAAATTGTGAGGACTATTTAATACACTATCATTTGAATCAAAATTCAAAGACAATATGTTTGAAATTGTATTGTTTTCTCCAACATCTGAGCCATTCATATAAACTTCCGGAAGGATATTACACACCATATTCTCCAAGCATTCTAGCTTTCCAAAATTGGCATTAGAATCTCTATCAATTTCTACTTTCTCGGGAATTTGAAAACCCTTACTTATACTTCTATCGGTTCCATCTAACATAAACTCATTTTCAAAATTTTTGATAGAGCTTGTACTAGTATTTCCAGCTTCTGAAACTGATCTTTCCTCTAACATAGGCTCATTTTCATAATTTTGGATAGAACCTACACTAGTCTTTTCAGCAATTGAAACTAATATTTCCTCTGCTTTATGATTAGTAAATCCAAAGTTGTCACCGTCACCATTAAGGGTGCAAGTATTTATATACTTTTGATGAAGAGAACAATCTTTAGAACTATAATCATACACTCAAAATTGGACTTTTTCCATAAAGGGAGGCACCTCTACTTCTGAATAAATATATTTAGAGCAACCTTCACCATATGGTTCTGCAAAGTGTTCTTCATAATTGTTTTGATACCTATCATCAAATGGAGACCTTTGTAGAAAATTCTCAACATGTTTTCCTAAAAGAATTCTACTACTTTTATTTAGAGTAACAACATTCACTTCACTGTTGCTTTGAACAATAGAGTTCCTTTGAGGGACAGAGATTGAAAAGTTATCTTTAGAAAGTCCAACACAGACAATAACAGATGACACTGAAGTTGCATCTGTTCTTTCACTTCTTGTTGTTTCAATGTGCCCACTGCCCAGCTCAGATGAAACCTTGTGTGTGTTAGAGGATGAATTCTTCAATAGACTTTTAAAACCTTCATGAATCCTACATTTCATAGTAGGATCAACTAAACTGGCATTATTTCCATGGAAAGCTTCCCTAGCAGTATTTCCACATGAATTTAATTTTATATATGTTCCATTCATTGCATTAGGTTTGGCATCAATATGTTTTTTAGATATAAACGTTGATGACTACCCACCCTTATTGACCAACAGCTTGCCATGATCAGAAATCAACCCTGAGGTCATAGTTTCCACCACTAAGGCAGGGAGATTTAATGTTGGAGACACTGAAAGTGAATGAGATGAACTTGTTTTAGGATTAGAGGAGCCCCGAACAGCTGGGATCCTCATACTAAATGATTTTTCCTGTGCAGCATGGGAGCCCCTGTAACAACCATTAATGTCTCAATAATCAGTAAGATATGTAATATTCCACCATAAACTCCTAAATCATATGGAAGCTTATGTTCACTCAACTCAATGTGTAATGTTACTCTGCACCAATCTAGGGGGGTGTTGGAAAACTAAACAAATATTCCATGACAAGAAACAGATATCATACCAAGATGCACTAGCTGGAAATACAACTGATCTTCCAGCAGCTCCATTAGTAAGGAAGTCTCAGCATTACATCTTGTGTTGTAGTTTCACATGGAAATATGAACAGGTATATATTGTTAGGAAATGAAAATGAAGCCATGTATAAAGAATCTAGAAGACAATCACTAAAGTAAAACATAAGCTGTCTAAATAAAATACACATTAGATTCTATACTAATGATTATGTAGGACTGAATCAGAAGCTAATAAATAATCTAATATGGAAGCATAGAAAAAGCTATCTGCACAAATATCAATAACAAGTGCTAAAGATAATTGGATGAAAGTACAATATACTAAAATCCTAAAGTCACTTACAGGAGGCAGTGATTTGCTCAATTTACAAGAAGCTGATCCAAGTAAGGAAACCTCTGCCACTAGTGAAGGTAAACAAATTCCCCAATGTTTCTTTGAAGGATTTGTAACATCATAGAACTTTTGAGTTTTGCTGCTAGAAAAATAGGACATAGAAAATCAAAAATCATAAAAGCTAAATGTGAAATATTTTTTAAAACAATTTAGCCCAATAAAGAAAACTTCCTAAATCAATATAAATATATTAATAAGAATATTATGTCGAATGTTTCAAAATGAACTAAAAGAGATAACTGGGGCAACAATTTCCTCCAACAAATTTTACAAAATTTTCCCCCAAATGATCTCTTGAAGGCTTTCTTCACTATAGCAGCCAACCCCATCCATGTGGGGCCTTCCTCTTCCCATTGCTTCAAGCAATGAGGTCATCGTCACATAAATCTAGGATTCAAAGCATGGGATAAAGTGTGCAAGGGGGTTTTTAATTGGTTCCACCTGTCAACAATGATTGTCATCACAACGCAAAATCTATATCAATGATTGTCAACACAACCTATACAAAATCTACATCAAAAAATAAAACCACAGGAACCCTCCTGTCAAATGGTTTCCATAGATTTCTCATCCATGGTATCCCTTCCGTCATAAATCTCTCCCCAAAATGGCTTGCAGTGTCTGCATTTCAAAGAAGCTCAAATGTTGGTGTTGTGAATTTCACCAGAATTCAATCTTGATCCACCACTTCCCATCAATCACCGGTCTACACAACACTCCTCTCTGAATTTTACTGTCTCCAAAAAGAATAAATCTCACTCACCATAGACAATAATGCAACTTTCACCTATGCAAAGAGATGCAACATGAGGAAGTTTGAGGCACATCTTGTCTTAGCAACTTTCAACGACTCCAGCTTGAAAAATTGTCAAAAAAATGGCTTCAATATGATGATGGTTTATGATGGATTCTAGGGTTGTTATTGCATGATGGTTTATCAAAACTTTGGTTTATGAGTTTCCATGCATCAATCAAAATGTTTATGAGTATTGGCTTTTGAATAAGTTCTATTAACATCAATCATCTTAAGAGAGATTTGAAAGGATTGTTAGGTGACCTACAATTTATAGTAGTGAATCCAAAGGGGATCAATAACAATAAGAAAGACCGTAGTGTTGCTGGTGATGGCATTTTACTTATGAAACTTTACAAATTATATCTTTTATACTATACTGCTACTGATACTCAAATTATATAACCATTACTACACTTCACTAAGTATTACTAAATAGGGATAACTAGAACTACACTTCCACTGAACTTATACATTACTCCTATATTACTCATTTAGGCCTAAAATTTAGTATAAATTTCCCAATTTATAATTTTTTTTTCCATTATATATTGCTTTATCTCTTACTGAACCTCTTAGAGAAGGAAACAACCACAAAACCTTGCCTCTCTTTCACAGCTTTACTGGAGGAACCACACCAAGCCCCCAGCTCGTTCCTTAACTCTCGGTCCTCTTAGTAGAACTAGTAGTGCTGCTTATGCTAGATATTCTTAGAACTAGTAGTGCTACAGATTTACAACAGTGCTACTTATTAGTGCTACCTATTCGTAGAACTAGTATTGCTACAGATTGACTCCCTGAATGATATGTGACTTCTTCATCCAAAGGCATCAAATACATTAATCCTCCAGCCATTAGTCTTCTAGCCTTGAACTAATCAACCATATCATTGAATACAACAAATTAGAAATGTCAAGAGCATTTGTTAACAGGAAAAAAAAAAATGCAAGTGTTAAATGAGATACACAACTAAATTGACAAACCATCAAATATCAATTGATGGCTCATCGAACTTAAAAATTCTGGATCATTTTGAGAAGATCTAAAAATGTATCAGTTAATTGACGTCTTGCAATCATTTAACTTCAACTTTACATGACAAATCAGTGCATCCTACATAACTGGCAGTAATATTGGCAATGCTAAGAAACACCTTCAAAATACCTCTCTCTGCACTAGTTCTCTGGGAAGATGAAACCGTCCACAGAAGCCAATAAAAATGACCATGAATTCCTTTACAATGATGGAATATATGGATGCAGCCTTAATATTCTAAACAAGCAATCACATATCTCTGGTAGTAAGCGTTCTACAAGGGAAGGGTAGTTGCATAGAAAATTGATTATTAAAATTTACATAGATCCTGAAAAGTGCATGGCTCTCACTGTAATTGTTCAGGTATGTATAAGTGTATGGTTGTTCACTAGAGCTATTTCTTAATAGTTTATACTTCACTTAAGAAACTAATAAAACAAAATTCATGAACCTAAAATTACACCAATGCACCGAAATAATTGTTAAAAGTCTCAAGCTGGAAAATGCTTACTTCAAAGTTCTTCATATAAAAAGGCATGCTACATTTACAGGTTGAGATAAAACAACAAGTAGCATCATTAGAAACTACATACATTGGAATGCATGTTCCTCTGCATAGCACCGATTGTCATTATCTGCCAATCAATGAAGGGGTAACTTAAAATGCCAGCAGTACATCTAGAAATGCTAATCATTACAATATGGGATTTAGCTAAGAAACCATATGTGGCCTCTTCATCCAAAGGCATCAAACACATTAATCCTCTAACCATCAGTCTTCCAGCCTTGAACTAATCAACCATATCATTGAATACAACAAAGTAGAAATGTCAAGAGAATTTGTTAACAGAAAAAAAAAAATGCAAGTGTTAAATGTGATGCACAACTAAATTGACAAACCATCAAATATCAATTGATGGCTCATCTAACTTCAAAATTCTGGATCATTTTGAGAATATCTGAAAATGTATCAGTCAATTGATGTCTTGCAATCATTTCACTTCAACTTCACTTGACAAATCAATGCATCCTACATAACTAGCAGTGATATTGGCAATGCTAAGAAACACATTCAAAATACCTCTCTATGCACTAGTTCTTTGGGAAGATGAGACCATCCACAGAAGCCAATCAAAATGACCATGACTTCCTTTACAATGATGGCATATGCATCTGCAGCCTTAATATTCTAAACAAGCAATCACATATCTCTGTTAGTAAGCGTTCTACAAGGGAAGGGTAGTTGCACAGAAAATTGATTATTAAAATTTAGATAGATCCTGAAAAGTGCATGGCTCTCACTGTAACTGTTCAGGTATGTAGAAGTGTATGGATGTTCACTGGAGCTATTTCTTAATATTTTATACTTCACTTAAGGAACTAATTAAACAAAATTCATGAACCTAAAATTACACCAAAGCACCAAAATAATTGTTAAAAGTCTTCAGCTGGAAAATGCTTACTTCAAAGTTCTTCATAGAAAAAGGCATGATACATTTATAGGTTGAGAGAAAACAACAAGTAGCATCATTAGAAACTGCATAGATTGGAATGCATTTTCCTCTGCATAGCACCGATTGTCATTATCTGCCAATCAATGAAGGGGTAACTTAAAATGCCAGCAGTACATATAGATATGCTAATCATTACAATATGGGATTTAGCTAAGAAACCATATGTCGATTCTTCATCCAAAGGAATCAAACACATTAATCCTCCAGCCATCAGTCTATGCGCGGCGCAGTTGCTATGTAATCACCCAAAAAGGAAAAAGGGATTATAAGCTTTTTTCAGTGAATCTGAAATTCAATTATAAGCTTTACTTTTGCTTCAGATGGCACTGGCATATTTGTTCAAGTATTCGAATGCTCAAGGAATGGTAAAATACGGAATGAAAAGTATCTTTTATTCTCAAATAAGAAAGGTGGATCTGGTCCCTGACAGAGAATCAAGGTGTAAGGGAAGTTCTCGAAGACATACAGTTGAAAACCAATGACAACTGAACTTCAACAAACCAGAACCCAAGCCCTAATAAGAAGAAATAAATCAGTACAAATACGTCTAAACCTGGGTCTAAAATGCATCTAGAGGTTGCGAAGATCAAGGTTACATAACCAAAGCTACAGTATTTGACAGTTTAGCTAGATGACCTAAATCCTATAAATAGCCTTGTTTTCAACCATCACCAAGATAATGTAATGGTTAAATGCAATCATCGTAGAAAGTACTGTACCTGACCCTGTAGCTGTGTAATCACCCAAAAAGGAAAAAGGGATCATAAGATTTTTTCAGTGAAGCTGAAATTCAGTGATAAGCTGTACTTGTGCTTCTGATGGCCAAGTCATAATTGTTCAAGTATTCAAATGCTTGAGGAATGGTAAATGCAGAATAAAAATCAGCTTTTATTCTCAAATAAGACAGTTGGGTTGGGTCAGGTGCCTAACAGAGAATTAAATTGTAATGGAAGTTCTTGAAGACATATGGTTGAAAACCAATGACATTTTGACTTGAACAAACCAGAACCCAAGCCCAAATAATGTTGCATAGATTAGTACAAACCCATCTAAACCTAGGTCTGAAATGCACCGAGAAATTGTGAATCTCAAGATTGAATTGAATATCCAGAGTTATAGTCTTTGATATGTTACTCATTTATGTCAATTCAAAATATGGATCCTTAAGTTTCATCAAGCAGTATTTAGATGGGTATTTACTAATCTCCATATTCAATGCAGCCTTAGACACACATACACATGGATCAACTCCACCCCATCCTGGGATTATGGATCAAATCATCCTGACCCAGGTCGTAGAATGCATCTATTGTCGGAGCCAAAACTTTCAAAATAAATTAAAAAAAGAGGGAATTCAATAGTACCAATGATTTTTAAATCTAAAAAGTACAGAGTACAAAAGAGTTTCTACAATTTCACAGAATACAAAAGAGTTTCTACAGTTTCGCAGAGCAAATTCAAAGAAAAAAAATTCAAAAAATATGAATGAAAGACAACCTTCCACAACCATTATCCCCATTAGCAAAAATACATTGATAAACAAACTTAAACCATACACTACAGCCATTGGCATTCGCCCAAAACCCAAATATAATTCAGCCAAAAAATGGATGCTTCAAACAATCATTATGCCTGAACAAAAAGAAAAATGTACACGATATTTAGGATTGCTTACAACGTGAATAAAATGACCATTATTCCTCACATGTTCACCATACATTTCTGCACCTTGAGAGCTTTAGTAATCCTAATGATGGAGGGTCCATAAATTATACAGTATACAAACTTTAGTACTAATCAAGGAGAATATTCTAAGCACTTCCTCTATATACCCACATCATAAATTCTCCTCAATCAATGTAGTCATGATTGGAACCATGCCTTAGGATCTTAAATGAAAACGTGGGGATTGATCTTTTTTCATCAATTCATTGATTCATGCTGAATAAAAAGGCGGTCAGGAGATTTCAAAGTTTTTGAATAACACGTACCACCTAACCTCCCTCAAAATGCACCCACACTTAGATTCAGATGCTGAATTCAAATGAAGTGATCTCGACCATACTTTAAGAACAAGGGAATGGCATAGAAATGATTATGAACGTGTAGAAATGATTATGAATGTTGTAATTAGGTTTCCATTTAAAATTTTGTATTTGACAAGACTTTACATTTAGGGAGATTCCATAGATATTTTTGGATTTTGCAATTGGATTATGCGAGAGCAAACCCACAGTTTCATATCCCCCTCTAATATTTTGACAGGTTTGTCCTATGTGTGAATTTGAAATATGCATATGCCAACAAGAAGGATGGATGATGTGTATATTGAAGCCCGGGATTAGATGGATTCAATCTTGCTGTGAAAACTTGAGGTTTATATCAGACCTGGGTTTATATAGGTATGTTCTAGCATCCATATTCAATGCATCTAATATACCGTCTAGATTATATCTAGCTCAACAATCTTCAAATTTTCCATACACCCAATACAAGTTCTAGGTATGTCCAGATTCCCATATTCAATACACACAATCCACGTTCTAGGTATGTGCTAATGTCCATATTCAATACACCCAATATACGGTCTAGATTCAATCTTTCTCTGCAACCTCGAGGTGTATATCAGACTGGGGCTTAGAAAGGTATGTTCTAGGGTCCAGTATTTAGTCTAGATTCAATCTATCTCTTCGACCTCGGGTGTATATCAAACCTGCAATTATATGGCTTTGTAGTTGTGTTTATATTCATTCAACAAAATACACCATCCAGGCACAATACAGCTTTCCAACTTCAAGTTGTATATGAGACCAGGTTTTAGATGGCCATGTGCTCCTATCCATCTTCAATATGCCATCTACATTTAGTGTACTATTTCATGGACATGCCCATATGAAAAGTTTATGGATCACCTTAGTCCCCCACCTTTACCCTACTTCTCTCAATTAAAGATGCAGATTTGGAACTTTTTCACTACAACTTTACCATATTCCAAATTAAGCAGTTTTAGGACTCTCTTAGGCCTGTTGTTTTTTCGTCAATGTTTTGTGTATCCATAGAGACTAGTTACAAATGTATTGTTTGAGATCTAATAACTTTTTTATTATATCATAAGAATTATATGATATTGGGATCACCTAATAATGGAAACTGCTAAGGTCACCTGATCTATGTCATATTGTTTACTTGTGAGCTTTACTTGTCCTGTTACAATTTATGATAAATTATAAATTTCTAAAAAAATTTGATTAAATTTGTGCACTCATGAAGAATATTTAGGGGAATCCTCACCAACCTATTGCTATGCGTTAATTCCTTGACAAATTATCTGAAATTTCCATAGTTTGAAAATTTGAAACAAAGTAATGTCTGAAATTTCTGAGATATCAAAGATTGAATCTCCAATTTTTCCCTTATTTTTTGGATGCCTGCTATCGTATTGAGCAAACCTGACGGGAAAAAAAAACACCAAACAAAACAATAATAGAAATACTGAATTTCTAGCAGTAGTACTTTAATACCCAATGTATGAGATAAAAATTACAGTGCAAAGAGATATAGTAGGACCGCAGACAATGCACAAGCATTTAAGTGGAGAAACTCCACCAGCAATGAAAATTAGTTTTATTAGAGAATATTAATGGTTACAGAGTTTCTTATCTCTGGTTTATTGTGAATCTGGATGTTGTTGTTGCATATAGACTGATGTGAATCTCCTTCAGAAGCTTGGGATGTCCATCTCTCCTTATCTCTTTTTTGTCAACATGGGTTGGCTACAGTATCCAGTTGTGAACCTTTCAATATTCTTGTCTCTTCTGCTCTGTTTTGGCTTCCTACATCTCTTGTTGTGAACCCTTCCTCTGCCTCCTTTCTATATGGGGGTTTCCTCCTTCATCCCCAAAATTGTTCTCTAACTGCAGGTTTCTTGGGAAGGTGGTTCTTGCCATATGGTGTTCTTCCCCTATTTTTCCAATACACTATGTATCATACCTCCATATTTTGGGGGTTTTGTTCTTACAAAAATGGTAAA
The DNA here is from genome assembly GCA_001517045.1 of Pseudotsuga menziesii. Classification (NCBI taxonomy): domain Eukaryota; kingdom Viridiplantae; phylum Streptophyta; class Pinopsida; order Pinales; family Pinaceae; genus Pseudotsuga; species Pseudotsuga menziesii. The sequence goes on along the minus strand of LPNX010504607.1, from coordinate 53,359 downwards.
CTATTGAGCCAAAAAACACTTCTATTCCATATTCTACCTCTCTGTTTAGAGGTAAAATATTGTTTGAACACTTTGCGTCTAGGTCATGATCACCTTGTGGCTCCACTACTTTCACTCCAAGTTGCTTACTTGTATTGACTAACCTCTTCACCTCATTTTCTTCCTTTTGTTGTCCTCTATAAGCATTGATCAGGTATGGTTTTAATGTTTCTATCCCTGAGCATCATGCACTCATGTTCTCTTCGAAGAAAATTGACATCTCAGTACCAAAATTACGAACTAACAAAAACTACTTCACAAATATTGAGGGGCACCACATCACATTCAAACTTGTGAATGTAATTGGCTAAAATGGAAAACTTGAATTTCCATTCGAACATCCTTTTGAATCCATACCAATGGATCAGGTTTAGGGTGTTTATCAATTTGAAGCCCCAGTTGGTAGGGTTCAGGGTGTTTATCAATTTGCATCCCCAACTTCTGGACCAATGCCTCAAAAATGATGTTATTTTGGCTTCCCAAGTTAACAATGGCATTCACCACAAATTTCTTGATTTGAATCCTCACAGGGAAAAGATTCTCTTTTTCTTCCGTGCTTTCCTTCTCCTTTCTTGGTTGTTGTGTCTTTGCTGGAGACCGAGAATAAACCATGAGGGTTAACCTCTCATCTGCTTCATCTCCTCCTTCAATATGTTGTCCTTCCCTTTGGCTCAGCAAGGATCTTTGCTTCTTTGATTTAACTCCTGTTGAAGCTTCCAAAATTCTTCTTCCCACTAGTCTTTGTTGCAATAATTGCAATGAGGCCTAGTGCTGCCCTTTGATTGCATAGTGTTGGCAGTATTCTTTCTTCCATATCGTCATTGTGGGGTTTCTTTCTCAGGGTTCCCATTTCTAGATGTCATTCTAGCTTATGTTCCCTAACCTCAATGAATAAGGCCTTTTTGTTGGCATCATTGATTTAAAATAAACTAAGTTCTCTTTGAGTATGGCAGTGAAGGCCTCCAAGATACTCCATCAGGACCCCCTGATTTTCTTATGAAATATAATAATATTCAAAAGAATGGCTTGCCATAGGAATTCAAATATACAGTCTTGGAAATTTTGTCTTTTTGTTTGTCTGAAATAATGCCATTTGATCTGCTGCTCTTCCTCATATCCAATAGGATAGAAATAGATATGTTACCTTCTAGACCTGCACTTGCAAATATTCAAGTCTAACAATAAAGATACAAACATTAAGAGAATTGAAATTCCACCTATTGTCACCTCAGTGGACATTTCTCTCACGTTAGTCCATCTCTCTTATGGAACAAGGGAGATTTCCTAATTATATTATTAAGTATGTCCTCAAAACCTTAAAACAATATCAGACTTATCAATACAAGGGTTTATGATATGCAATAGATCTATCGCGGTGAAGTCAAGTAGATTAGTCCCTTATTCTTGGGCTTATAGAGTCAAAACTCTTCAATATCTTGGTGATCATAGAACATATCAACCATCAAACATGCTATGAAAAGCACTGTTCTTAGTTATAAGTCTAGAGAGACAACTAAAATAGTGGAAAATGTGAATATAATTCAAACCTCAACAAGTAACAACAAATGCAAACATATTTTTTCTTAACAAACAGACCCTTACACTCACTAAAATATTCTGATCCATGATAAACACCTACATGCGCCCATAAATATATCCTTAATCATATAGTTCCAAAAATTACATAGGAAAAAGGGAAGCATAACCCTAATGACCCAAGACAGACTAAACATTGATAATGTGGAACTGTCAAGTCTACCCATGGAGAAGGATTTATGAATTAAAGTTGATAGTGGAGTTTTTACATGCAATGGGCTAGATAAGTAAGAAAGGATCCAGAGAAGCTACTTATCACAAGCATAAGGGAAGAGAGTAGTGGAGTATAACATTATTTTAGCCAATAGTTAGTGTTATCATAAAGATAATAGACTTTACAATCTCCAAATGCCATGAGTTGTCGTCATTCGCTCATGACCTCATAGAAAATAGGGAAACACAGCCCGACCTCATGACTCAAGACAGACCTAAGTTACCAAGATACAGATATAGATACAAATTCTCCATATTTTTCAAAACCCAGGATCTAGATCACAGAAAGAGATAACTCCATTGCACTGCATAGCAGATATCTGATAAAAAATGAGACAAAACATGATAGCACATCTTAAGGCTGTCACAAAACTCATGGCCTCAAAAGATAGTATGGCATAACTCCCTAAACAAAATCCAATGAGAATATCTTTCAAGAAACTCATAGCATGTTCTTATAACCTGTGCATACCTCAGGACATGTATCATCTGAATATAAGAAAAAACTACAAAACAAAATTACAATCTGTGCTCATTCAAAAGAGATTTCATTGTGTCTATATTCTACGCAACTAGGATAATAACCAAAACTCTACCTACTTCATATAAGCAAAGTGTAGAGTTCATTTCACTAATTTGACAAGAGTGTGGAGACAATGAAAGATGGAATGGAAATATTAGCTGCTTTACCTAACCACAACATATCAAAGGATAAAATTGAATTCACAAAGGCCTCTGTAGATTACTAAAAGAAACTAGATTCTAGAATGGAAAAAATTTATAATGAAGGTTATAACTCTGACCTCAAAATTGAGAGGAACCATCATCAAATTAAAGCTAAAACATTAGGCTTTAGACTAGTCTCTATATTCTCAAAGATTTGTGCTAGCTGCACTTCATCAAGACTATGTTGAAAAGATCCATTACCAAGTCCTACCATTTTCTCCAGAATAGCCACTGTAGGATCTGTTCCAAACATGATTGTATGATATATAATCCTTGGTTATATTGTATTCAGTCTATCCACAAACTGAAGAGGATCACCCCCATCATTATTTCCACCATCACTCAAAAATATAACCGTTGGATTCATGACCACATCAGGATGACTAGATCCCCGATCAATTATCTCTTCTACCAGTTTCATACCAAAAGAATAATTTGTTCCACCTGCTGCAACATATTGAAGAATCCTATCCACTATATCTTTCTTCGTCTCTTACATTTCTAGAGAAATTATTGTTGTATTTTCAAATAGAACCATAGATAAAGAATCATCATTAGTAGTTCTACATTGAGTAGTAACGAATGGAAAAATAGCCTCATACACACCGCCCATCCTACAATTGTGTCGAGATATAAATTTGGCCATGGTTGGTTTGATATCAGGACTGGACATTGAAACAGACTTGTCAATAGAAAAAACCACATGATGCGGTAAGTTCTTGGAATAGTCACAGACAAAAACATGACCATCTGCAGTTATGTCACCTATAGAAGATGCCATTGAGGCAGTCCTTTTCACTGGAACATGCCATAATTTATCTATGTAGTAAGACATTTACGAACTAGCACCAAATTCATTATGCTCTTGTGACCTACAAAGATGGTTACATAGAGAAAACCCCTTGTGATATTCTTCAATACAGGGATCTTGAAACTGCATTTGCTTCCAGTAAGTCTCATGGGTAAGCTCATCTTTAGGCATATACTCATTGGGGCCATATTTTCTTGTCTCATGCTGAGAGCCATCATAGATACGACTTGTGAAATTATAATTCATAGGATAGTAAATCAAATGAATGTGTCCCCAACCTTGTTCTTTACAATGCATGTTACACATCTCTGCTACACCAGATTCCCCCCAAATATATTTCCTACCCTCGATATCAAATTCTTCCTGATCTGATGCAAAATTGGCAGTCCTCATGTTCCCATGAACCGTATTATGGGAAATAGAATGATTGATGGGTCATTGCTTTAGAGAAGGAAGAATTTGATATTTGTGGATCTCCAACATATGCTTGGATAAACCCAGGAAAACAATATTTTGTGCTATGTTTAGTAATTTTTTAGGAACTATAGGTTTTATCCAATAATGGAGTGCATTGTTCGAACTTGGATGACTTCAATAATCACTGGTAATATTTTTTTGCTGCTTCCAAATTGAAGAAGAACCTACTCATTTGATAGCACGGGGCATTTCTTTTGTAATAGGTAAGATCCATATTTTGTAATAGGAAAAATCCTTACCTTTTGTTTTGTATTGTCACCTTCACTTGTGCACCTCAATATAATCTCTTCTTCAAAGAAAACCAGGTTAGCCAACTTCCCAGTTTTTACAATGATAAACCCTGATTCCATCCTAGCGGATGGATGAAATTTAACCTCTGCACCAGCAAAAAGTAGTTTAGTGAAAAAAGAATATGCAGAAACATGGAACCGCACAACACATATGGGTTGTTATCCAAAATTCACTAATATAACCAGTAAATATTTATTAATTCACAGTAAATTAATAAAATTACCATGAATTTTGTAAGGAAAGAAGGTGATGTTGACGCCAGAGGTGCAAAATTCGTGGCCCGCGAGCCTCCAAGTTCTTTCCAATGTTGTTTTATCCATGGCAGCTATGGCAATTAAACAAAGAAATTGTAAACTCTCAATAGTGGTGAATATCCAAACCAATCTCTTCAAGGGGTGTTACCAATATCCATATCCATAACCCACAAAGCCCTCCTATGTTTGGCGCCAACGAACAAGCTATTTAGCCAGAACGAGCAAGTTGAGCAGTGAAATGTTTTCCTATGAATGCTTCTGTCAAACACAGGTTCTTAAATGAAGGAATGATGATTTTTACTCTTTCTATTTTGAGCGCCCGTGCAATGAAATACTGAAAGGTAAGTAGTTCATGGAGCCAGTATCTCAAGGTTAGTTAATAATATGTGTCTATTCCTTCTTAGCAGTTGGTAAGAATGAATCATATCTGGTCGGGATCGAAATCTATCTCAACCATGTTTGAAACCCAATTGGGATTTTCAGCTATCCACATTGAGGATTGCCACACCACATACCAGTCATGGTCTGAATAACAAAGGAATTCCCTACTTGGATCCAGGACACAGTTTTTATGTTCAGCCTCATTCTAGGGAGAGAAGATGATGTTTCTATGGATGGTGCCATGCTGGCCCTCATTGATTGGTATCATCGGGGCCCTACCCACTCTCTTCGGTATGTTGAAGTAATTGGTGGATGATGGTTTAAGAAAATAGACCATTGGCCATGAATGTCGAGGTGGGTGGAGATGGCCGATGTCGTAGAGGTGGGTAGAGAGCTATTTGGTACACTAGTTGGAGAGCTGCAAATGCAAATAGATATTTTTATTTCTTTATATATATATTTTTTATTTTTTTATTTTATTATATAAATTATATAGATTTTTTTTATTGTTATTATTTTATTAAATAAATTATATTTTTTTGTTTTTTTTTATATTTTTTGTTTTATTTTTATTATTTTATTATACAAATTATGTTAATTGGCCATATATTATATTTTTTTAATAACTATCATATAAGTTGTTTAGTTTTATAAATGGAGTAGTTTACGAAGTTGACGATTTGGCTTGAAATCCGGTCATCGTTGCCACTTCTCATCCAAATCATCGACTCCGATTGGTACCAAAATCTAATCAATACTCTTTGGGACGGTGACCGACGATAGTCATAGATGAGGTCCCTACATCCCCTCAAGAACTAACCATTCGAATGTGCCTCCTGCACGTATACTTACGAAATGCATCCAATGCATGGTATCGTTCGACCTGTGCTCTACAATGACATCTACAACAAGTAAACCTTCTTGCAAAGTTTAATCACTTCTTATAATGTTTGCTTGAGTTTTCCTTTGGAGCATGTGAGGAATGTCGATGTGAAAAAACCAGTGACCTTTGCAAATAGTGGCATTGCAAGAGGGTGCTCATGCTTTTCCCAGGCTAAAAGCTCAAAATGCATATGCTTATGAGAGCATAGGCTGGAGATGGTGATAATTCCGAATGTAAAGTGGAAGCAATAACTATGGTAGCATTGAAACCTATAAAATTCCATAACAACTGATCATTGATTGGAGTCATGAACATGATCGGAACAGCAAGAACCATACCTTTGAAGCACTCTGACTGGTCACTGCAAGATCTTGAACTAGCCTATTGTTTGCAAAAATAGCGTATCGAGTGCAAAAACAGGAGAGTAGGCGTCAAACGATACCTTTAGCCCATAGATCCGAAGTTGGTGTGTTTTCTTTGCCATGCATTGGATACATTTGGTAAGTCTACGTGGAGGAGGAGCATTCGAATAATTGGTTCTCGAGGGGTCGATGTAGGGATATGATGCTTCTAGCTAGGTATCGATACGGTACTAGTTCTAGTGCCTAATTTGTAATTGGTGTGGAAACCTAATATTCCTTTAGAACGCACTTAACTGGTTTTGCTAATTCAATGGTGCAGAATGGATAAAGATGGTCAAGAGAAAATTCATGCAAATGCTTTGTTGGCTCTCTGAATATCGAGTTGCATGACACAAATTTTACTAATAGAAGGTAGACAATTTACAAAATTTATACTTCATTGTCAAATATGCATTTTTCCATGACACAATTAAAAATGACTAACATAAATGACTAATTCATATTCTTCTATCTAGTAATTTTTTATGTCATGACTAAATTAGTCGTTTATGTTAGTCATTTTTAACTTTGTCACTTATTATCTAGTCATATTTTTTAACTGGTGACTAAATTAGTCGTTAATTTTAGTCGTTATAGTTGGGTCAATCAAAATTGCTCATATTTAGTAGTAAATCACTTGAAAAACCTGTGGTGACTAGAATTTTTAGTCACCTAGTAGCTAATTCCTCATTTTGTACTAGTGGCTCACATGATCGACATCGACCAACGACCCTGAAGGTCAAATCATGCCTTCATGACTACGGTCAAAATGAGCGCCAAAATCAAATGACCATTCACGCAAACCCCAGAGACCGCACTGGACCATCACTTCCGCCATTAATACATCCATTGACAGAAATGTCACTTGCTCCACCTATAAATACTGAACCAAAACATGCTCATTTACAGTATTTTGAAGAGATAAAGCAATTCAACAAGCAGAAAATTGAGAACCTAGAACCTAAGAGAAAAGTTGACCTAGAAATCGACAAAATGGCACCGAAACAAACCAGAGCCATAGCAAAGACAAAGGAACTGCAATCTAATGAAACCCCATTAATGACGAGGTTAAGAAACATAAAGAATGCCAAGGTGAAAGAAACCTCATGGGAAAAAACATGGGCCGAAATCAAGGAATGGGACTATGTCGACAAGAAACTGATATAAGCACCAGAGAAGATAAACCGCAGCTCTATCATGAACTACATGAACACAACGTTCATGGCAATTTTTGGATCACTTTTGGAGGAACAAAATAAATGGCAATAAAATTCATTATCAGCCGGTACCACAATGGGAAATTCTACTTCAATAGACCAGTTGATATCTCTGGCGAAGTCATATATAAACTGACTGGTCTATCCATCCAAGGTGACCCAGTCCCTGTCAGCATAAGAGAGGGGCCAGTAGAACGATTAACTAGAACGCCATCCGGGAAGAATTAAAAAGGGCTAATGATTAGCCAAATATAAGCCCGAACACCACAAATCATGGCCAAAATCATAGCAACAGCACTCACACCTATAGGTCGAGGAAGAAACCTAAATTTGAATATGCTAGAAGTAGGAGTCAGGAAAAGTATACAGATGGGCTCAGTATGTCGCTGACATGCTCGAAAATATCTGTGATAAATGCCAGGAGTTGGGTGGGATTATAAGGTTCATGTCTTTGATAATCTAGATAATGATGTACTACTTGTGCCCAATCAGGGACAAGCAGTTCCAAGAACCAACAAAATTCCACATGTGGAGGTTCAAGCCATTTGTGCAGACTGGAACATTAAAAGAACTAGAAAATGGAAAAGTATTGTTGGAAAATTGGTTCCAACAACTGAAAGTTCAGACGACCAGATGGAGGGTGCCTCAAAACATCTGATGAAGTCTGCCAAAAATAGCATGCATTCAACTTAAACTCGACCACACCATGGTTTGGTATATGCAGGGTGCAAAAGAAAAAGCAAAGACTCTCTACTATTATCCAACAATCAAAGAGATCTTTTGCGAACTAGCTTGACAATTCAGCACAAAGTTGCCAATACCAGTAAAATCCAAGGAATTAAACCTAGCAATCTAAGAACCATTAATAGACCGGGATAAGGAAGAATACTATGAACTCTGACTGCACATCAGCACCTTTGTGTCAAAGGAAACACCAACAGAGGACACCAATCGACTACAAATAACAATCATACCACCAACGTCCCAAAGGGGAAGTACACAGATAGAGCAGCAGGTAACCAATCCAGCTGAGAAAAGTGTCAACCCAACTCAACAACAGGAGGGAGGGGAAGAATTATAGGAAGACATTGAGTCTGAAAATCTTGAATATGCCATAGCCAAAGACAAAAAAAAAAAGCTAGAAAAAAAAATAGCAGCAACAAGAAAAAAGGAAACTGAGACAAAAGGGAAGGGGAAGCGCAAGCTCATCCTTTCAGAATTAGAAGATGAAGAGGAATTATTAGCTACCATTGTCGACATCATAGAAGATGTTGTAGTGAACAAAGCTCCAGTCAAGACCCAGTTCAAATGATTTGTCGAAGAAAGAGCACAACAAGGTCGGCCCAAAAAGGTAAAAAGTAAAAACACCTCAACAGCTAAACATATTGTTGATTTAGTGTCTACACCTCCTCCCGCATCTCTAATCCAGATCACATAAGAAGAAATTCCACAGCTACCCTCCATAAGCCCAGTCGACATATGCAAAAATGCTATGTTGAAAAACCTAAAGGAGAGGTTTGACCAAGATAGATATTTCTAGGCATACATTGAAAAATTTCCTGAACTACTCACCTCTATCCAGAAGATCACCACCAAATGTCCTATGATCAAAGCTAGTGCATCAAGACAGCTCATTCCCCCACAACCTGGACAAATACCCCAGAAACCTAGATTTGTGGGAATTATAAAGTCGATGTTGCTGAGGAACCCCGATAAGACATCCCAAGTCGTCACAAGTCGAACCTCATCCTTTATCCCTACCGACATCCCACACCCTCCACTAGCCAATGAACCAGGAAGGGATGTGGAAGATGAGAACCTGGAAGAAATCAACTAGGTAATTGAAAACCTATTCTCTAACATCCGAGAGGATTCACCACCACAAGTTGAGGACCCGACACCGACTTACCATATCCCTACCACACCAATTACACCCGACCATTCACCATCACCACCACCACTTCCCAATCCAGAACTTGCACCTGAACCACCTTTAACCAAACCATCTGCACCTGAAACATCTGTATCTGAAACCTTTACACAAAATGCCCCAGATACACATCAAGCTATAGAGCTCATCCGAGAAACCCAACCATAAGTCCCACTGACCATTGTAAACCAGCAACCAAACAACCAACTACCATAAAATCAACCACAGGAAATTCTAACCCTTGCAGATGCACAAGCACAACAACAAGCATAACAACATAAACAAAAAAGGAAAAGAGACAGAAATCAGAAGGACCACCAAAAAGAGTCACAGTAAGTAATGGTCCACATTATCCAACTTGGGTCGACCATAGCAGTCGACGCAACAAAACTGAAGGATGGAGAGTTGGGACAACTCTTAGTAACTTTGGCCACTAAAGCAAAAACAAGAAGCCATGTCAGACGCAAGGAGCTCGATGAAACTGAGAAGGATCAAGTTGAATTCATGTTAAAATGTAGAAACCTAACACAATATGTAATACCAGGACTGATGGAAGTCAACACCGACAAGCCACTTGAAAAATCATATCAACTATTTGAGAGTGTGGTGTTGACCCTACAAATACATATGCAAAATATAAAGGAAGAGCAAAAAGAAGAGACATCTAGATTACTGATGCAGCAGTATACAGCCTTCTTAGAAGCTTACAAAGTGTTACAAGACCACATGGAAGAGTCTGTAATTATAGAAGGGGTACTCCGGGACTGGCCTACTTATTATAGGCAAGTCTTTCAGCAGACTCGATAGACAACAACAAATTCAAGCATTGGAAAAGAGAAAGAGCACTGAAGAAGCACTAAGAAGCAAAATACAAGATCAAATCATGCTGGAGACAACCAAACTGCAGAGACTTGAGAGACAAGCACACGAGTGCATGCAGCAGGCACTCTGGAGCTTAGAGAAATTAGACACTATCTGCCCGCAGATGAAAAGGATTTTGGAGACAGCATAAGAAAAAGACCAATTCATGGGACCCGACATGGAAAGAATAGCGAACCTTTCCATTCAAGAGAAGATGTCGACGTTATCAAGCATTACCACACTAACCATCGACATCCATAAAGTACTTCAAAGTTGGACAGAATTCCAACATTAACTAGTCATTACAGTAGAATCAAATCGTCGAAGCATGTGTACAGAAGCAACCAACCATCCAACTGCATAGCCCATGAAAGACAAATAAGAAAATAACTACCTCAGACAATACATAGTTTTGAGTACCTCCCCTATTTCTTCGGGATGAAGAAAGATTTTGTTCCTGGGGAAGATGTTGGAGGAGCTAGTCGGTAAGCTGACTAAGTCGATTAGCCGATTAATTAGAGATTAGGTCGTCCACATAAGGTCATGTCGGTTGACTGAACCGACAAGTAGTTATATGTAACTGTTTGTAAATCACATATATTAGGATATTGAGCCAGATGAGAACCCGGTTCAGTTCTATGTTTGTATGGGCCCTTCTGATATAATATAATCTGTTATTCTACCTCTATGTTCTTATCTTTTGTATCTATTATGTCTGTATGCTTTAATGTGTATTATTGGTAACCCTCTGTGATCTACGATATTACAACACTTTGCTTTTGCATACATCGATTGTACTCTACTTGCAATAGTTCTTAATTTAGGCATTAAAAACAATCTTTTTTCTAAACAAATGGGATATATTTATATTCGTAAAATTTTAAAGTTACATCCAATCCTCTATGTAGTCTTCATTATGTGAGTCAGTGTATGAGTATGTAACATTTCAACATTAGATGTAATGTGGAAACAAGACTGCAACCTTATTATCTTTTGTAGCATTCATGATAACACATTTAGGTAAAGAATGAGAGCATTTTTTCCTTAAAGGCCAAATTTTAACCAAATATGTGAATTGAATAGATATTTCCCCTCCTACATAGTAGTGACCTTAATATCATTTGTAAACATTTATTAGTCTAGTTCCCCACTTGTAGGATTTTTATGATTAAAAATTTTAGTAGAGAGACGCCTTTTCAAGTTTTCATTATCTAAAGTGATGATACAGTCATATAGAATATTGTGTTGTCATATACACAATAATATATTTCATTTTTGTCTTATTCCATTCCACTACATAAGATTGTCATTCCAATCAAACCTGTCATTCATCCTCTCAATTTTTCCTTTGTTGGAAACCTAGCATATATTTCTACGGAAAAAGAGTGTGTAAAAGTTTTTGTTTCCTTGAAAGCATGAGAACAACTTTGTAATATGGACCTTTCACTACATTGCAAAGAATTGTTCCAATGTCACTTGACAATTTCAATATTGAAGTCAATTTTAAAATTAGTTTTTGTTATTTATGGCTATGTCTTAGATGTCTTGAACTGAATGTAAATACGAAAGTGTGGGTGGATGATGTAGGGTTCAACTGTATATTTTTTATTTGAATATTTGAAATGTTGATACATTAATATTTACAATTGATTTTATTTCTCTTCTTCCATGATGTTTTTTGTATTCATTTTCAAAATCATTTTTTATAAATAAGTCTTCCGGGACTAGGGAACTGACCCTTTCCATCTCTCCCAAACAAATATGACATTGTCTAGTATGAATTGGCCTTTGATGATGCTTGTTTGTTTAGGTCTAATAATATTAAGTAAGATGTACCTTAGTTGCAATGCAAGTTCTTTCTAATATATTGTACAAAATGTTTGTTGAGATAGGTCATCAACTGGCGATCAGTTTATGACATCCATACTTGGGAATAGATTGAATAAGAAATATTTTGATATACTTACCCTACGATTATTCAAGGACAATTTCCTTGTACAATAAATGAATATAAACCCTAGAAAAGTCTCATGTGGACTTAAAAATCTTATATAGATGCCTATCAAGCCTGGGAGACTTATCATCTATCATTTCCATCTAGTTTGTAGTTAGTTGGTCCAATATCAAACTTCAATCAAATAATACTTCATGATCATCAATATAAATTTACATGCCCACCCAACAATTCCCCATTGACCTCTATCTTTGTATCTATCCTTTTTTTTATATCTAGGTTTTAGTCATACCTTTCTTTTGCATTTTTCTTTGCAATATTCTAGAGGTGCAAAACATCATAGCTATGTCCACAAATTTAATGTTTTAAGGTTCGTAATGCATGAAAAAATGAATGTTTTAGGTTTTTTTTATTAATTTAAATATGATCGTCGGTTGTCCAACATCTAAGGAGTGGAAGCTATCGTTGGATAGAATTCCAATCTTACGACACAACCACACTTCTGACATCTAGCTATCGTCGGAATTTTGACTCCTCCAATAGATATCCAACGACAATTTCATAGAACCAACGGCTAACATATAATGAAGATGAGGGGTCCTCTGTTGCATATTCAACAAAAAATGGGTATAATGTCTAAAAAATGCGACGAAAGGATTCAGAACGGGGTCAAAAAACCAACAACCAGGGCCGTCAAAAAATTGACAAAATATTGATATAATACTTCTCCAATATAGGATGAAGCTCTGTCGAAATATCGATGGGGTTCATGAAGGTGTCGAATAACCGACGAATTCCCACCAATGAAAAAAGCAAATGTTGTTGCCGAAAAACAGACACGTGTTTGTCGAATGTCAGACATTACATCTGTTGGATTTCAGGCTAAAAAAAATTTGTGGTAAGTCGTCCTAGTTAAGTTTGTTGTGGCTGACT
>LPNX010504607.1:721-39568 GCA_001517045.1 Pseudotsuga menziesii | reverse complement strand
ATATATATATATGCAAGGATAAGGAGCACTTGTTTGGGGTTTTTTCTTTATACTTTTGATCATCTATATTGAGGATTTTTTGTTGGGTTATCTTCCCCTAGAGGGTTTCCCAGGATAAATTTGTGTCTATCTTGTGATTGTGTTTCTTTCAGTGATCTTGTATATGATATTGGTGTGAAATTGAATTGAATACTATTTTTATCTATCTTAGCATATTGAATATTAAGAGGCCATATAGTCATATGCTAAAGTAATTCACTCTAGGGGTGGCTAAGCCCTAAAGGAGACTTATAGCACTGAGTGACCATTACTATCAATATATCACTTATTATAACTACATGACTTGATAAAACAAAATTTCATAGACATAATTGAATATATATTCTCATGGTGTACAGTCTATGAGAATCATTGATTTGATACATCACAAGACTCCAACCTTGATACAACACAACCTTCCAATATTAGTACAACATAAGAGCATAGTACATGCATCCACCTCAATACATGAGGAAATAGAAAGGACTTCATAAAACACATTTTACTGACTTGATACCACAAAAGTCTTGGAGAATGACTCTTGACGTTGTACAATCAACACTACCTCTCAGCGAGGGAGAGATTCTCTAATTTACCAGGAATTCCCTACCATACCAAGATTACTTCAGAAGTATCTCAAAGTAGTTACTGGTCACATATTTGTTCACAAATTTGCAATCTACTCATCAATATCTATGTACTGAAATTCTATTTTACATGACCATGACTTCAGTGAAGTTAAAATTCATCTTAATGTCTTATATGATAAGACAATGTTTTTCATCAATATTTACTATTAACACCTAATAACTGTAGGCTCAATTATTTCACCCTAGTAGGTGTAATCCCAAGCTACATTAATCCTTAGCATGTAGTACTATCCGCAAGATACATTTATCTTATGTAGTACTAATTGCAATACACATAGATAATCCGAAGCTATATAATTAGTCTACTATGTATAAAAATACATTAAAGAACCTATTCTAATGTACCTCAAAGGTAATCAAACATATTCTTATCCACAAGCATAAAAAATACAACAGGTCTGTAAGTACCTTTATAGACCAACCATCTACTTATACATAGAAGCATCATCTGGATCTGATCCAAAATGCAGCTTCTCTAGACTAGAAGCTATGGATTTCATATTCATTATATACAACACTTTAGTTGTTTAATATCATGCAGAAATAAAGTCTTATCTTTTATTTCAATATTCAACATTTATTAACTCCAATAATCTTACACCATATGAAGAAGTTCTTAGCGATCTTGCCATTCTCTTTCATGTTCTTCAAGGCTTGATCACTTTCATATTGTTTTCATATCATACTACCCCACATAGCCAATTGTATGTCTATCTAACCTCTCCAAGAGTTTTAACTATTCCATGAAAATTCATACTATAACTCTTCTAGAGTATCTAATAGCCTTCAAGACTTTGACCATGTCTATGTTCATATGGATTCTCTCCACAAGGTATCACAACCCCTGGCTACCTAATTCTTCTACCATGAATAACTAGTTTTTGTTTTTTTTTAAATGTTGCTACCTCTGAAGATACATCAAAATTTTCTCTTGAGTCTTCAACTAGAGGAGTCTTTTTCACCTATACCACACTTGTCCCAGGAAGAGGCTTAGTAAATATGCTAGAAATTATTATCATTCGTGGATATGTAGAGGATTTACACAATTCCTTTCTGTACCATGTCTCAGATATAACTGAATAGGAACTTTGCAAAGATTTACTTCTTTACAATATGCTCTATCTAGAGAAGTATCTTTGATGTAATTGTTCTCAATCATTGTACTAGTTAGAATCCATATATTTATGAAACTTTCTTTCACTAACCAAGACATGTTTGAATTTGCATATACTTGTACTAAGTAGCTAACACAACACATGTTTGTTTTACATGTCTATGTATTGATTGTAAAGCATGTAACTAATCCTAAGACCTATATAATGATATATAACATCTATGCAATCCTACAATTCTGAATAAGAATCAAATTTAACTTCATGTCTGTGGTCATGGACTTATAGTCTAATGTTCTTGAATCATTTCAAGAAATCTAATGAACATTTTCCTCAATCAGAAGAAAATATTTATCTAAATATTTCTACAACTCTAAACTTTTAGAATCATCCAATATTATTACATATAGATTCCTTCTGAATATGAGTACCATACATGGTTTCTACATAGAAAGAATTTAATTTAACTAGTTCCATTGGTTTTCTAGAAGCTAGAAAATCTGGCTTCCCCCCTGATCTAACTAGCACCCAATAGGTTCTCCTTCGACAGGTCTGCCTCGACATGTTCACTCGATAGGTTCACATTCAATAGGTCCACCTTGACATTTTCATTTGAAAGGTTCACGTCGACAGGTCCACCTCGACATACATCATACCAACATGCTCTGTGACAGTTGAACTTCTGAACCGTTCTAACTTCTTTTGTAATTGAACATAACAAGTAGTCACCCAAGAATCTCAGCATCCTAGATAAGCATGTACACTAATGTAATATACATCATTCTGATCCCCGGATGCAGGTGTGAGTCAAGACAATGTGGACTTAAGGGAGGCTGATGTGACCCCTCCATCCCAAGATCAAGCCACTGTCATTAATGGCCTTTAAGACCCTGGGAGACGTGGCCACTCCATAACTCGATAATAGGATGATGCAGTCTCATCGCATCTTGGAAGCCTCACCTCGCACAAGCGCCATTCAATTGGGACAATGGCAACTATCGCAGTCTTCTTTCTTTACTTTGTCGCTCCTCTCTTTCGGGTCATTCACACTCTCTAGGTTTATGATGCTCTCCATAGTTTCTCTACACACCAAGGTCACTAATCCGCGCCACAGGATCCATTGATTTGTCTCTCTACTACTCTGTTCCCTCGTATTTCTCTCCATTGTCTGAGTTTGCCAGCCAAGAGCCTTACTCAAGTCAGTCTTCTCATTGCTCTGCACAATACCACCCGCCAGCCATTCATAGAAGACAAAGAGGAACTTCCCGGAGGGGACGAGGCCACCATGCTGGGACAAAAGACCAAATTCCTCTCTCTTCTCAGGCCAGTAACAACGACTTCAACCTGGAAATTTTGGAGGAAGTGTAGAGAATTGTCTTAGATTAGGAGGACGAATTGTCTGGAGCACTCGGTGCAGCTGGACAAACTATGGAGCTCAGACAGAAATACTGGGTCTTTGAAAACCTGCTCACGTGCCTTGTCCTCATATTCAACCCACTGGTTCCACCACACCTAGCCCCTCCTGTTCAACCCCTCTCGGCTCCCCAAGAGACCGCACCACCGGGTCCTCACTCGAACTTGCCTCAAGCCTCTCCTTGTCCACCTGATGCCTTGACCCCTCCACTACTCCACCACTATGCTCCATTCCCCCTTCGCATCTCGAACCCTCCTCCAGCCATGTGTGTAAGTTATCATCCAACCCAATTGTCTCAAAGAAGACCTCTCCTTTACCCACCAAAAACCCACCTACAGCCTCAGAGAAGGAAGACTCTAGCTCTAGTGATGAGGAAATGGCGACATCTAGTGATAGGTCGGTGACATCTTCAGGCAAGCCCGTACAACTAGCATCTCTAGGTTACACATGTACAATCATGAAGGAACTATGGCCTGCAAAGAAACCATGACCCACGATCTTTATGGCTATGTGTACTTTTGTCTTCTTGCATGGTCTACATTCAGGTTCCTTACTAGCCACATGCCGCTCATTTTTTAACATGTTTGGTTTTTCTTTTTTTATGTACTATTCACTTGATGGATTTGGCCACAGCCCCTTGAAATGTGGAGGTTTTTTCTTTGTTTAATTGGAAGGCCTATTTTCCCTCGAAGAGGGAGGGTCATTTTTTATCTGTTTTCCCTCCCAAAGGGAGGGCCTAGCTACACTTTGATACTCCATATTTGCTCCACCTAAGCAGGTTGGTCTGTAACTATGCATGTACTACTATTTTCTCTTTTTTTAATATAATAGATCTCAACTTACAAAAAAAAATTATATACATCCTTCTGATCAATATAAATATGATTCCTCCATCTTTCATGGAGCAGAAGTAATAAATTGGTTCGAATTCTTACATATTTTCTATGCATATATTTCTTTTCAACCAAGTGTGTTTCCTTATTAGTTGGTTCTTCTTATATGCTTCTTCCATTATAGTAATCAACTCATTCGGTCGACTTTTGTCCCCAACATGCACCTGGGCATGACTTGGATCATTGGTATCATAGAAAGATCTTTTTCAGAGCTTAAGTTACATAAGCACAAGTTACATCAAATTTATTTAAATTACACATGTTCAAACACGGTCGCAAACCTAGCAACAAAAGAAGACACTTCCTTTGACTTCAAAAAAAATGGCCGAAGAAGAAGACAATAAACATGCAACTCATGAGACAGAAAAACTCATAGAAAAATCATTGGCTCACCAACAAACTGAAATGTTTGCCTAGTTTAGTGATATTCTCATGTGAGTCACTTAGAACTATGGGGAATCCTTGATGTAACCTCACTACGATAAAATCATCTCCTTGAAAGTGCAAATGAATATGAACATACCGAATCTTGAAGATAAGATTGACGCAAAATTCATCGACAATTGGGTACAACAACTGGAATCTTACTACGTGGTGAATCAACTCTCCCAAGAGAAAAATATCACCATTGCATCCTTAAAAATATCAACTTATGTACATTGCTGGTGGGAGAATCTATCAACAAAGATGGACAAAGAAGACGACCCCATAGAAACATGGGTAAAATTTGTTGAATATGTCAAAAACGAATTCTACCCCCCCAAGTATCTTGAACATCAGTATAAGAAGTGGCAACAACTAAGGCAATGGAAAGACCATTCCATACAGAGTTACACCGACTAGTTCTATCGATTCATGGCTAGTCTTGGTGTCTAAGAAGAAGAGAAATTGCTTGTCCTCAAGTACGTTAGCGGTTTATCCCCATACATTCAGCAATAGATGAAGTTTCCTATTATCAGTACGCTTGCGGATGAATTTCATTATGCTATCAACCTTGAAGCTAAACATAAAGGAAAATCACATTTCACGAACAACTCAACATGTCGAACATTCGACAAGAAGTCACCAGCCGACTCAGACAAGTTCAAGAATCCTTCTCAGCCAACTCTGCCAAAGCATTATCATCAAAAGAAGAACTTTCAAAAAAACAAGAGGGATCATAGCAAACAAACTCCTACTAGGAAATGGTGTGATTATCACAATTCGGCATGGCATGATGCGTTAGAATGCAAATCTCAAAAGACATTTTTTGAAAAAATTATCAACATTCGACTTATCTGACAGAACCCTGGTAGAATCTGGTCCATATGTATCAATTCTCTTAGCTTTGATCTCGACCACTCCTATATCCTTGACTATCAATGATGAGGAGGAACGAGAGCACCTTTTCCATACATAGATATGGGTTCATAAAATTCCATTACATCTGATTATGGATAATGGTAGCCAGAAGAACTTCATTTCTGAAGAACTTGTGAATAAATTAGGTATTGTCACCACTCCACATCCTCAGCCTTGCAATATCGGTTAGATAAAGAATGGGCAGGAACTAAGGACCACCCGACAATGTTGACTCACCTACTTCATTAATCCTTTCGAAGATGAAGTACTATGTGACGTGGCACCACATTCCATAGTCCACGCCCTATTCAGTAAACCATACCTATGGTATCGACATGGTACATACCATTCAGGGCCTCAGAAGGTGATTTTCAAAATACAGAATCAATGGTATGGCATACCAAAGCGACAACCCACATCAACGGTTTCTATGATATCTACCAAAAAAACAACGAAGCTTATGAATCAAGCTCAAAATTTCGCATTAATCATGATAAAGCCTCAACATTTCAGGAAGACTGCAAGAACAAGTCGACTCACCGACCAATGCAGCTCTCGACAACAAGAACATATCAACATCATTCTTGAAGAATACCAAAACATATTTCAAGCACCCGATAGAGTACCTCTACATTGTCAAGTAAAACACTCCATTGAACTTGTTCCTAGTTCTTCATTACCTAGTGCATCTATTTACAGAAGATCCATTCTTGAAAATGAATATATTCGCAAACAAATCCAAGATTCAATCGAGAAGGTTCATATCTACCCCATCTCCTCTTGTTGTGTAAGTCTAGTCATCTTAGTTCCAAATAAATATGGGACTTAGTGCATGTTCATCGACTCTCTAGCTCTCAACAAAATTTCAGTGAAGAACAGATACCCTCTTCCACGGATTGATGAACTCATCGATAATATGAAAGGTGCTAAGTTCTTTATGAAACTCGACCTCAAGTCGGGATACCACCATATTCCAATCGAGCACACTGATGTATGGAAAACATATTTCAAGACCAAGGAAAGATTGTTTGAATGGTTATTCATACCTTTTAACTTAACCAATGCACCTGCAACCTTCATGAGATATATGGATGACCTTCTACGACCTTTTGTCGGTAAATGCGTCATTTTCTATCTAGATGTTATCTTGATTTTTAGTAGATCATGGGAACAACATGTCAAACATCTTCGACACTCTCCAACAACATTGACTATATCAGAACATGGACAAATGCTCATTTGCGATGACCAACATAAATTATTTTGGGTATGTAATTGACTTTGTAGGCATTCATGTTGACTTAGAAAAACTACAGATCCTCAAATATTGGCCCATTCCTCAAAATATTCATGAACTAATAAGTTTTCTTGGTTTAGTGAATTTATATTGATGATTAAACTTGGCTTCAGTCACATCGCATGGCCTTTGAATTAGTTGATGAAAAGAAATGGGAAAATTGTCTTCAAGTGGACACCAACACTACAATGAGCTTTTCAAAAACTCAAAAACAATCCTTTTACTGCACCAGTACTTGTGTTACCTTATTTGCATCAGCCCTTTGAGATTGAGATAGATGCATCATACTATGCCCTCGGTGCAATGATCCCTCAATCAGATCACCCAGTCACATTTCATTCTGATACTTTCAACGACATAGTTATAAGGTACTCAACATATGAAAAATAACTATATGCCATTGTGAAAGCTCTCAACCAATGAAGACACTACATTCTTGTCAAGGAAATGGTCATCATCACTAACCATAAACCTTTGCAGTTCACTTTGTCCTATTCAAAACTATAGACAACTCGACAACTCAAGTGGATTAATTACCTCCAACAATTTAAGTTGGTAATTAAGTATCGGAATGGAAAATCCAATGCCGCAGTCGATTGTCTCATCATACCACCCATTAGTCTACTATATATAGTGATAAGTATGCATGGCTATGACACCACTACTTGGCATCAATCATATGTGGTAGACTATTATTTCTCTACAATTTATCGACAGCTTCAGACCAACAAGTTGTCTACTACTGAATACTTCCTGAAGGACACCTCACTATAGAAGTTTGGACAAATTTGTGTACCGACCAGTGAGCACCCACAGAAGCTCATTTAGGATGCCCACTACAACAAGACTACAGGAAATTTTGGAGTCGCAAAAAAACTTGTTATGTGCCAAAAGTATTTTTACTGGCCTTCACTTAAATATGATGTCAACAAGTACATTCGATCATGCATGGCTTGTGCCATTGCTAAACTGTCGAATCGACGACAAGAACTATACACACTTGTTCCAGCTCCTAGTCGACCATGGAAATCTATTTCTATGGACTACTTGACGGGATATCCTACTACCAAACATAATTATGATGTGATATTGGTAGTAGTTGATAGATTTTCCAAGATGGCTATACTCATACTATGGAAGAAGACTACGGCATCACAACAAACTGCTCATCCCTTCTTTGAACATGTGTGGAAACATTATGGCCTCCCAACGACCATTATTTCTGACAGAGGTTCTATATTTGTCAGCACCTTTTGGAAAACTCTCTGGAAACAATTTGATACTAGACTTTCTTTGTCGACAGCCCTCCATCCGCAGATAGACGAAAAAATGGAAACTATAAATCGCTTAGTTGTACAAACGCTTTGCGTGTACAACCACAAGCATCGTCAAACATGGGATGACATCCTTCCATACAAATAAAATAGCTACAATTGTTCTCAACACAGCTCTACAGGAAAGAGTCCATTTGAGATGTATTACGGATTTCAACCCTCATCGCCTATTGACTTAATCAACTCCTCGACATATTCAAACGACATTGAATTCAAAGGATGAGAAGTGGAGAAAGAATTGAAATTCACAGATCAAATATACACCATTCAGAAGCAAGCACAGGAAATGTTGCAACGAGCTAATGCAAAAACTAAGGTCCGACATGACAAGCATCATATTCCTCATTCATTCCTAATTGGGGATAAGATCTGGTTACATATAAATAAGGAGTGCTTCATTGGTCCATACAAAAATATTAAACCTTCGAGATATGGTCCATACAGTATCCTTAAATAGATTGGAGAAAACACTTTTCAGCTCGACATTCTTGCATGCCTTGGACTACATCTAATTCGACCATATCATGCACCATTGTTGGAACATAACGACTTGAAGATAGAAAAACTTGAACACATCCATCCAGATGTTCAAGAACCTCTTCTTTACAACACCATTGTGGGATGACGCATACGCCATACAAGGGCGAAATCCATTCCCTTGTTTCAAGTGGCTAAAGCTCGACAACTCCCCGTGCAAGGAGAATGGTACTCTGCTACTAAAGTAACAAAAAAATTTTCTCGCCTAAACCAATACACAATGGCAACCATTGTTTCTTAAGGAAGGAGGAATGATCCAACCAGCACCCAATAGGTTCTCCTTCGACAGGTCCTCCTCGACATGTTCACTTGACAAGTTCTCCTTCAACAGGTCTGCCTCGACATGTTCATTCGAACATTTCTCCTTGACATACAACATACCAACATGCTCTATGACGATTGAAATTCTAAACCATTATAACTTCTTTTGTAACTAAATGTAACAGGTAGTCACCAAATCTTCTCACCATCCTATATAAGCATGTACACTAATGTAATATACATCCTTCTAATCAATAGAAATATGATTCCTCCATCTTTCATGGAGAAGAAGTAATAACTTGATTCAAATTCCTACATATTGTCTATGTATATATTTCTTGTCGACCTAGTGTGTTTCCTTCTTTGTTGGTTCTTCTTATTTGCTTCCACCATAATAGTACTTGACTCATTCAGTCAACTGTTGTCCCTAGAGTGGACTTGGGAGCGGCCTGGATCACCCCCTCTCTATTAGAATTGTTTTTCCATTTAAATATTCAAGCAATTAGTTCTGAATTATGATTGCAATAAAAGGAGAATGAAGATACAAACTAAACAAAACAAAACACACAGAAAATGGATGAGTGTAGCTCAAGTAATTATAGTATCATTGTCATTAATTAAATCTGTTACAATAGTTTACATAATGGAAGAATTCGAATGCATTAGGGAGCAATTCAAATATACCAACTGGATCTGACTGTACCTAACTAACTAGCTAACTCATGGTGTCTCAATCAATATCGGAGTCCAACAGATCAACTCCCAGATGTCCAACCAACTCATACAACCACTAATAACTAGTTAACTCAGTGCAACTAAGTGTGGTAGGTGGGAAAAGGTGCCTACTCCACATGCAGCCATGCATTAGTCATGCATAACTAGCGCTAGCTAACTGATTGTGATCTAACTAAAAGCAACTAGAATCTAACTAAGACTAACTAGTTCCAACTCCAACTAACTAATGGAGGTTGGTGTCGCAACTCCGAGTGGCTCCTAAAATGTAGGGATTGGTTTAGGAGGCACCGAAACTGATGCATGCATATGTAGCAACTGGAAGTTAACCTCTAGCAGTGTTCCCCGCACTCTAGTAACTGGTACATCTGGACCCATTAGTCCAAGTGGACCCAATGGTACTAGTGGACCCAAATAATTAATTAAGGTTCCTAAGTTAAGTTAAATAATCTATATAGAAAGTATGGTCAAGGGAGGATTAATAATCCTAACACCCCCCTGAATCCTAACTTGGACAACTGTGGGCCCTGGTAACAACACCATAGCTCACCCAAATACAATCTACAAGATAGTAAAAAATGTTGCTTAATACAATCGAGGAAATAGGGGAAAACCTCATGGGAACACCCCCCACGACTCTCAAAATAAGCAGAAATAGCAAACTGCAAGCTATATTTAGAATAAATAATCTTCCTCCTTAGAAAAATAACTTGAGCAAATACATTGCTGCAAATTTGCAACTCTATGCAGCAGCATGGTCCATATGTGAACCTCTCAATGTACTTCTTAATTAATGACTATGTTTGTCTCTTTTGGATGGTGAAGGTAGGGAAAGATCAAGATTTTTCTTTTGTGGGCCATGTAGCTAATCATTCGCCATCATCAAGTAGGATCGACCTGGAACTTTGTTGCACCGCTTTGTACAGAGTGAATTTGTGAGAGATAGTGCAGCATGTTCATTCTGATACCAGGACCTTGTTCTTCTTCTATCTTCTGGATGTCCAGCACCACTTCCAGCTGCATCAAGGAGATTTTGAGCCCATCTATGCTTAGGCTTCTGACACGCTTCTGATTAGGAATGGATATTGGATTTGGATCTAGAATCTCTTGAGATTTAGTCTCCCAGTAACAGGATCATGCTAAATGTGATATTCTTCATTTGAATCTAAAACCTGTAGCACAACATCATCATCAAAAATAGGTGGAGAAATAGTTATACCTTCCTGTGCTGTTGGAGGTGTTTCATACAACTGATCTTCTTCGAACTGGACACTCCTTTTAATGAAGCATCTTCATGTTGCAACCTCCATCAATCTGTAAGATTTTGCATCTTTTGCATATCCCAATAGAATGCACTCACTACTTTGGGCTTGGAAGGCCTTCCTCTTGTCAAGTGGTATCTTGGCCCAAGCTTTGGAACCAAAAACTCTCATATGACAGACATTGGGCTTATGCCCATGCAGTTCTTCGAATGGAGTGACCCCAACAACTGACTTATGGGGTACTCTATTCTGCAAATACGAAGCACAGTTTACTGCTTCATCCCAAAGAGAAGGAGGTATATTTTTGGCATGGATAAGGCATGTTGCCATCTCTTTTAGTGATATGTTCTTCCTCTTAGCCACACCATTCTTCTATGGTGTGTATGGAAGTGATTTTTCCATTCGAATCCCCTCTGATTCAGAGAACCTCTGGAAGTATCCTTTGATGTACTCTCCTCCTTTATCAGATCTTATTGAATTAATCTACTTATTGAAATTGTTCTCAACCATAGTCTTAAAAACATTAAAATTCTCAAAAACTTCTTATTTTTGTTTCATGAAGTAGATCCAGCAGTACCTAGAACAATTATCAATAAATGTGAGGAATTACATGCAACCATTAATGGAGTTTGTGGGTATAGGTCCACTTACATCACTATGTATCAAATCAAGTATAGAGGCAGCTATATGTGCCTTCCCAACATCATACTTCTTTTATGGATGCTTACCTACCAAGCAACCATCACATACTCCATTGGAAGTTTGGATGGAGGGAAAACCTTCAACCATTTTATGATTGTGGAGTTGCTGTAGATATTTGAAATTTAGATGGCCAAATCTCTCATGCCAAATCTTGCTGGTGTTGTT
This sequence comes from Pseudotsuga menziesii, assembly GCA_001517045.1. NCBI lineage: Eukaryota > Viridiplantae > Streptophyta > Pinopsida > Pinales > Pinaceae > Pseudotsuga > Pseudotsuga menziesii. The sequence continues at coordinate 27,829 of LPNX010504607.1, read as the reverse complement.
AGCATGAGACAATAGAGCTGTAGGAGGAGAGATAGATAAGAAATGTGAGAACTCATAAGATTTGGTAGAGTGATTTGCGATACCTTTCGCTATAAGCTGTCCAATGGCTTTTTCTGTAATCTCAATTATTTCTGAATCGAATGTAACTCTCTTAGGAGAGCCTGTATGAGTCATCTGATAAACATACAACATGTTAGCAGCTAGGGAGGGAACATAAAGAACATACTTGAACTCACCATGCTTCACTCTAACTGAGCCCCTTCCTTTTGCTGGAATCTAGGAATCATCTCCCATGTGAATGTTAGGCTCCTTTCATGGTGTTAGGGAAGAGAAGGATTCTTTGGAAGCAACAATGTGGTTGTAAGGTCCAGAATAAGTTATGTATGTTGTAGACTGTGTAAGGCTAGATTTCAAAGCATGGCACCTTTCATCGTCTTCTGTCTATGGTTCTTCATCATACGTCTTTGATCCTTGTGGAATAGCAATGTTATGTTGCTTGAGAAGAGAGGACATTTGATCTCAGGACTAGGAAATGGGTTGTGCCCTTCCCTTTCCACAAATCTCACACATAGATATTCATTAAAATAAATAATAGTTTACTAGAAGACAAGGGACTAGGGATTGGGAGGTGTCCTTCACTTCCCATAGCGCTCACACTTGGTATAAATATAATCTATTCTAGTGCTAACCCACACAAAAAACATCAATCAAAAGGAAACCAATAGCAATGGTAAGGGAATAACATTCAAATGTGGGGACTTGCTCTCCTATATGGAGGTCGTCCCTTCAACAACCAAAGGATTTTCAAGGACTTTCTCTCCTTTATGGAGGTCATCCCTTCAACAAGAAGAAGCTTCTCTAGGCTTCTCTCTTATGAGTGGAAACCCAAAAGAAAATCAAAAGGATCTCGACTCCCTTCAGAATTGTCGTGCAAAGAACAATCCCCAAGCAAATGAAACGTGTTCCCTAATTGAATGGTCCTTTCTTTTAACTATTAATTACTCCACTTTAAATAAAATGAGACCCTTTTTTGGATCAAAGGATTGCACATCATGTATTAATATATCCATAAAATTTATACTATATATATACAACGAAATATTTTGTTATATTTATGTCAATGTTTAGTTTTTAATAAGATTTTATTCTTTATTTGATATCACCATTCTAATTATTTATAATACTTGGTAATATATGTAATATCATAATGTTTTTTTAACCATGAGAACAATAACCTCTTAAGACTATATCCAACATCCTGCAAGTAAAGTGAGATATACCAATAATTAGAAATGTCCCTAAGTTTAAGTTTCTTTTCCATTAGGTAATTTTTATTTATTTTGTAACCTTTTTAGATATAAGATAATTTTAATATTATTTAGAATAATCACTAAATTTAATTTAGGATCACTTAGTATTTAATTTTAAGCTAATAAGTAGGGTATCTCAATTCACTAAAAGCTTGAAAAAAAGCCACTAACCTTAGTTTAGAGAAACACTTAAAGTTTTAAATAACCAAGAGAATATTAACAAATTATATTTTTTTCATCTGGCTTAAACACCATGATTACACACATCAAATATATGGCTTCCCATCTAGTTACCTCAATGCCCTTATTTGTTTCGTTGTGCCAAGTCGTTAATCTTCTAAACAACTTAGAAAATATAGAACAACACTTATAATGTTGTACACTTTCTTAAGTTAAAAGAAGGATCCGAGGTAACATAAGGGATATTACATAATTGTATAGGTAAACATTTATAACTTCAACCAAAACAAACTCTTAATTGTTCAGTTTAACAAATTAAAATGGTATTTTATTACTATTACTTATTTTTAAAAGATTACATTAAATAAATTTTAAATGAAATTACTAGATCCATATAAATTCATTTTAAATATCAATTTATCAAATATGGAGTGGGATTCAATTTTTTAAGTTGTAATTGTTTTTAATTTAAATTTATAAATTTGATCATTTTCTTGCTTGATAAATTAGGGGTAGGTTTTAATTTTGTATTTTATATGCTAATAAGATTTTTTGTACAGAAGAGATGCATTCTATAGGCCCTTGGAGGAGAGATGTGTAACTCATTATGTTCTCATCCTAGAGTCTTGTCCTTTATAAAAATAATAAAATATTTTTAAAAATAACTTGTCCACTTAAATTATATTTAAATTATTCAGAATTGCATACATATTAAATAACATAAATTAGAGAAACTAAAACCATAAACATTGGATTACACATTTTCACTCTAAAAAAGAGTTTGCACATTGTGATATTTGATCCATCTTGGTGCTTTGCTTAATAGATACCTTTTAGATGGATGTATGATGGTTTAATTAATTATCATAATGTTTTAGTTTATAAGTCAACATAAATTTTTTAATTACTTTTTATTTTTCGTAGTGTAAAGTTCATTTACCATTAGGTAAATTCAATTTTAGATCTATTGATTAAATATTTATATATATAAAAATTTTAATAATTCAATTTCAAGTTTTGAATTAATATATTATATATAATTAGTATATGAAATCGAATTAAATGATAAAAAATTAAATTTTTACACTTAAAATGAAATTATATTGATTTTAATAGAATTAAAATATAATGATCTTTTCAATAATTGTTTTAGTGTGTAAAATTTTAATTAATTTAATATATATCTTTAATCTTTATCCATTTATTTTTTCTACTTATATTCTTTTTTGTAATATCAACAAATAAAAATAAAAAATTAAATAACATTCATCATTAAAAATAATATTAAAAAATAATTAAAATCAAAATGTTAGGTAGGAAGGCTCTTGCACTTATTCAAAGGTCCACAATCTCTTCACTTGAAAATTCAGATTTATGTGATATGTGAGTATAGTTGAACCTTTTTTTTCGACATAAAACATTCATAACCTTTTTATTAATATAAAAGATTACATTTTTATGATGTTTTTATAAAAGTAACATTTCTTAAGTATTTTCAGAAATAGCTTTCTTACCTCTTATGATGTTTTTATAAAAGTAACATTTCTTAAGTATTTTGAAAATGATTTCATACCTCTCAAAAAAAAATCTTCTTGTTTCATCATTCAAGTTTCATTCAAAAATAAACTTTTTCAGAAATGCATTGAACCAAAAAAAATCAATTATCTACCATTGCTTATGGTTCAAAAACATTACAAGAGCTATTTGTAAAGTGTATCAAGCCTCCCTACTATTGCATAAAAATAATCCATTGAGATATTCATAATACTTTCAACAATTCAAAAATTCATGAAAGTATCTAGTTTCACTTTAGTTCATATTTTATGTAATGTACCAAGATCCTTGTGCCATAGTTAATGCAAGTCCACGAAAAATGTTCACTTTCCTATATGCATGCTTTATGTCCACGTTTTCCATCATGTCTTTGAACCTTGTGTTTCTTCTAATAAAAGAATAAATTTAACACTATGAATCTTATTAAAACTTCTTATCCATTTAATATTAATTTCTGAATTGATTACCTCTTTTGCACCGCCATCCATGAAAAAAGTCTTAAGGAATTCAATTCTACATAACATCCTTTTGACTCACCTTGAGCTACCCATCAAAATATCTCTATGGATTTCTTTAATTAATTTATTCTATTGTAATTTGTTTAATTTTTAACTTTCCATTATCCTACGGGAAATAACTAATAATACCTAGCTCTTGTAAATCACATTTCGTAGGAAACACAAAAGAATTCTCAAAACAAATTTGATTTTTGGCCAGCCATATACCCCATGCAACAATCAAAGAAAGGTATCTAATACCTTTTAAGTCTTCATTAAAACTCCATGCCTTTAGACATACTTCCATAGTATCACCTCTCCACAGATCATGCAGATTTAATGGTGGAATCTTAAAACCCGAGCGCACAAGCCTTCACCCTTAATCAATCTCCATACAATTTTTGCATATAAGGTTTTTGAGAACAATGGTGGAATCTTAAAACCCCACCTTCCAAAAGATTTAGGAAAAGCCAAAGCTTGCCATTTTATCCACACCGTGCCCCTTTATTCTATAGTGCATAATCTTCTAGTTTTTGTCTAATTTTTTTAATAACACCTCCTCAAAACCATAAATGCATCCAAAAAAAAACTACAATTACCTTTAGAATTCTTTTTACCATAACTAACTTCCCTCCCTCACAGAGCCGTAAATGACTTTTTTATTCTTACTTCACATTTTTGGACATTAGCACATCCAAATTCTTAATTACATAAAGAGACATATTTCTAATGTATTGCACCTCCACGAGAGTATACTTGAAACCTAACTTAACTCGAAAGGATTTATTTTTATTAATTGGTTAATAAAACTTATCATAGGATTTAGTAAGCTCTATCGTTACTTAACTTTCAATGTGAAGGATTTTTTTAATAAGGTCATAAAACTATGTGAAGGATTTTCTTAGTAAGCTAATAAAACTTCTCGTAAGTTTTAACACATAATGATCCTCGTCACTTTCACTATCATGTTATTTCTAAATATATACATAAAACTTATTGTAAGTTTTAACACGTAGTTTTAACGAAATCTCTATTATTTAAAAAAAACAACACTTAAATTATTATTTTAGTGATTTCTTACAAAAATGGATTAAATCAATTTCGTTAATGACTTTATTTCATTTTTTATTTTTAAACTATTTTTTTAAGTTTTGAGTTTTTATCTCTCCAAATAAATAACTATTTTAAAAAGTTACTTTTCTGAGTTACTCTTCAATCATAAGGGTAGAATTCTTTTATTAAAAAGTTTAAGCAATAAAGAAAATAGTTTTTATTATATACTTAATAAAAATCCAAGAAAATTACTACCAAAAATAACACAAACCAATAATTGATAACCACCAATGTTATGTAAAATTTAGTTTTGAAAACAGATTTCAAAATTCAACCTCAAAAAAACTTAAAAAACGTGTAAAAATCCCTAAATCAAAAATTACATTTTGGAAAAAGAAAAAAAACCTGTAAAAAACCCTAAATCAAAAATTACACTTTGGAAAAAAAAAAGCCCTAAATCAAAATTACATTTTGGAAAAAAAAAATGTAAAAATCCCTAAATCAAAAATTACATTTTGGAAAAAAAAAAACGTGTAAAAATCCCTAAATCAAAAATTACATTTTGAAACATTGTTTGTCCGTATAGCCTTTCACGGATTATGTGAAAAGAATCCAAACTCTCCAATATTTAAACCCAAATAAAACTACCACAGTTACATTTTGGAACAAAAAAACCGTGTAAAAAATCCCTAAATCAAAAATTACATTTTGGAACAAAAAAAAACGTGTAAAAATGCCTAAATCAAAAATTACATTTTGGAACCAAAAAAACGTGTAAAAATCCCTAAATCAAAAATTACATTTTGGTACATTGTATGTCCTTATAGCCTTTCACGGATTACGTGAAAAGAATCCAAACTCTCCAATATTTAAACCCAAATAAAACTACCACAGTCACCATTTAGTGGAAACATTTTTTTCTTGGATTGGACAAGTTTCTGCATGGATGCATGGATCAGAATTTGATAAAAATGCTAAATGAAATAATTCAAGAATGTGCAGGCGACGACGACCAGAGTGTTAATAAAAAATATATTTGTTCTCTATCCGGTATCTTTTATTTGATTTATTTGAGACAGTATTTCACAAAGTCACCTATGATTTAATGGAAACATTTTTTTCTTGGATTGAACAAGTTTCTGCATGGATGCATGGATCAGAATTTGATAAAAATGCTAAATGGAATAACTCAAGAATGTGCAGGCGACGACGATCAGATTGTTAATAAAAAATATATTCGTTGCTATCCGGTATCTTTTATTTGATTTATTTGAGACAGTATTTCCATTGATGTGACAATCTGTCATAGATAATTTCCACGCAGAGAAGTTGAGGAAATGTTAATTCAAAGAATTCTAAACGAATCCGGCAAGTTGCCTGCTCCTATTGAATCACATGAAGTTGCCTGCTCCTAAGCGGGAAGACGGGTCATCCTTATCTTATTGCAGATTCACTGCATTGCATTTAACTGGCAAGGAGCAAAATCAACTATTGATTTTGTTTCTTGTAAGTTGGATGTAGAGAATTTGTAATTGAGATAAACTCAAATGCAGTGATGTGCATTTTCGATGTTAGTTGAATTTCTGTTTGATTTTTACTTGTTTTTGGATATGAATCTTCATTAAATTTTCAAAATATGTAAAAATATTGTTAAATTTTACAGAGTGTGAGTGTTTGAGGTTTTTATGTCAAATGATTTTATTTCTACACTTAAAATTGCCAAACAAACAATAAAAATTACAAAATTTTATTAGTTGAATTCACTGCATTCCAGTTGATTTTAGGAAAATCAAAACTATCCCCTAGTTAGAGAGTGTCTCCCTAGTTAGACAGCTCCTTTGCGATGGATATGGCCGTGTTTTATACGAAAGATTTACAAAAGTGACTAGTTTTAGAGTTGATATTATCATTAATATTAAGGCTTAAACATATAGATTAGATAATGAAGACGCAACTTGCTTCGTTTTGAGTAGACGGTGAGGTGAGATTAGGATGGGCAATCCTATCACCCAAACCTAGAAAAGCCAACTTGACTACCTGCCATAGGTACTTCCTTCGTAACTCTGTAACTCTATAAATAAGTGTCACCGTATTTACACTAATTCGAATATGCGTAGTGGAAGGAAAATGGATTCAGTAGAGAACTTTACGAGTTCGTGGGTAATAGCTGCCACCACAGCAGGATTCACGATGCTCGTTTTGATGATCTTCTTCTTCTTTTGGGAATATCGTTTGAAGACGAAGAAATCAAGCAATCAAGAAGTAGTAGTGCAGTTGCCTCCAGGACCAGCTGCATGGCCAATCATCGGGAATCTCCACATGCTGGGAGAGCTTCCTAATCGTTCTCTGAAAGACCTTGCGGACACATATGGTCCCATTATGTGTTTGCGCTTTGGTTCCGTCTCTGCTGTCGTTGTTTCTTCTCCAGAGATGGCCAAACACTTTCTCAAAACTAAAGATCTTCTCTTTTCCAGCCGACCCGCAACGGCGGCAGGGAAGTACTTGTTCTACAATTTCAAAGACGTTGCGTTGGCCCCCTACGGAGATTATTGGAGGCAAATGAGAAAAATATGTTTCTTAGAACTCCTGACTGCTAGGAGAATCAAGTTATTTCAATCGGTACGCATTGAGGAGGTGTCTGCGATGATTCGCTCCATTTGGCAGGAAAGCCAAATCAGTGAATGTGAGCAAAGCTCTCTCGTCCCTCACAGCAAATATAATATGTAGAACTCTGATGGGCAAAAGATGTTCGATGGACGCGTCCGACAAGTTAGCAAGCCTTCATGGAATCCCGGAACTGATGCGGGGATTGGCGGAATTAGCCGGTGCTTTTGATTTCGGAGATTTCATTCCTTGTGTCGGGTGGTTGGATTTGCAGGGTATCAGAGGACGCATGAAGAAACTCAACAGAGAGTTCGACAAGTTCGCGGAGGCGATTATCGACGAACGCGTTGAGATGAGAAAGCTAAAGGAAAGCACAAACGGTCAGCTCGCGAACGATTTTGTCGACGTGCTACTCGACATCTCGGGGAGTGATAACATAATTAGCAGGAACGACATGAAGGCCCTACTTTTGGACATGATGAGTGCTGGAACTGATACGTCGGCAGTTACATTAGAATGGGCTATGTCGGAGCTGTTGAGGAATCATGGTGTGATGAAGAAGGTGCAGGAAGAGCTCCAGTCAATCGTAGGCAAAGATGCTCAGGTAAAGCCATGTGATCTGCCAAGTCTGGAGTACATGCATTGTGTGGTGAAGGAAACGCTGAGATTGCATTCCACGGTTCCACTCCTGATTCCCCATGAGTCAATGGGAGCTTGCACTGTAGCCGGATACCACATTCCTGCTAAAACGATGCTCATAGTGAACGCGTGGGCGATAGGGAGAGATCCGGCTGTGTGGGGAGACGACGCTCTGCGTTTAAGCCTGAGAGGTTTATGCCTGGTGGCAGACATAGCCATATAGATGTGAGAGGTCAGGATTTTGAACTCACACCCTTTGGATCGGGTAGGAAAGGCTTCCCGGGTATGGATTTGGCTCTTGAAGGAATCGGCCTTGCACTCGCCCAGCTGCTGCAATGCTTCGATTGGAGTTTGAAATGTAGAAATGGAGTCCAAGAGGAGCTGAATATGAGTGAAGCATTTGGGGCGACTATGCCACGACGCTTTCAGCTTTATGCTGTCCCATCTCAGCGATTGCACGCAGACCTCTGAAAGAATCTATACATATACTTGATATGTTACCTAGGGAGTTTAAGTAATCTTATTCTTGTTCATATGACACCATAGTTTGTTCAATATAGGAATATCATGAAAATTATAGGATAGGAATATCACGAGTAATCTTAATGTCAACTCAAACACCATGGACATGGAAGAGACTTTGGACTCTAGGGAAGTAGTATTAATGAACAAATTGGCATTCCCAGTTCAAAACAAAACACTGCCTACAACAGTGAGGACATTGGTTTTCTCTGTAACAAAGCCGTACTTTGTTAAGTAATTGATGGTGTCGGCGAATATGGAATGCTATGTGTAAAAGTTTACGGATAAATTTTCTAGGCAAGAAAATGGAGTTGTATTTGTATGTAAAGGACTTTGTTAGGGTGCAACTTAATATGAAATGATATTATTATTATTATATATGTAAGTATTTTAAAGTGGTGTTAAAGGTATTATTTTGTTATATGTATATGTACAAGTATAATTTATTTAAAAGAATTTGATCATAAATATAACAAATTAACCAAGATTTTTTTTTCACAAAATAAAGATTAACAAAGAATTATTATAACTTAGTTTAAGAATTATTTTTATGTGGTTCACAACTTAGAGAAGAGAGGTGGCTACATTCAAAATAATAATTTTAGCTTGAATGGGCACTATCGAGTATTGGGAGCCTAACCCTAAGGACTCAAACCTCAATATCAAATTGTCTTTGGATTTGGACTCTAACTTCAATATCAAAAGGTCTTCCAATTTGGATTTCAACCAAATGAGTTACCTCTAAAGGCTATTTTTTTTATAAATTCAAATAAATGAACAAATATTAATTTATGACTTTTTGTACCATAATCACAACAAGTTAAGTTCATTATTTTTAGAATATTTAAGCAAATAAATTAGCATGATTTATTTATCACGCTTTGCATCACAAGCATAACAAGTTGAAAACTAATTATTTTGTAAATAGCTCAATTCAATTATCCATTATTAATATTATTTAAACAAATAAACATATTTGAAAAATAAATAAAAATAACAATTTTTAATTTATTTTATTGTAAAATAATAATAAAAAATTACTTAAAATAAAATTTAATTAACATATTATTAAATTATTAAATTTATGGATAGAAATTTGTACAATTATTAGGTTTTTAAAGCCAAGCATAGACCTTTATTCATAGACATTATCAAAGAAGAAAACCTCTAACTAAAAGGAATATATACTCAACTTGAAAACATCACAAAAGTCAAAAGACATCTTCATAATAGTATTGTTATCATCTATGTAAAAGAAACCCCACTATTATAAAGTTTTAATTACTAAGGATAGATCCAATGACCTTGAAGATAATTGAGAAAAGAATATAACATTTTTTATTTTTGAAACAAAAGATCCATGAAGGCAGGCAAGTGAAGATTTTTTTTAATCCAATGAAATTATAATACAGATAAGGTTACGACACTTCATTGCAACTTTCAGTAAAGTCGTTACAATTATGTGAATTTCATATAAGTGAAAGTCATTACAATTATGTGAATTTCATATAAAGTGGAATAGGGCACGCACTATGTCATGGCCACAAATAGTATATACGTTTAATATTCAAATTGATTGCTGAGCATGTACATTTCACACAATGGGTTCAAATTTTTAATTCAATTTTTTTTAATCTTTTTATTTGGCATAGGTTGAAATTGAATTTTTTCAATTAGTTGTTGTCATAGTCTACATAAGTTTATAGTTGGCAACAAATAATCATATTTTTCATGAAATCTTCATCTTGTACATCATCATTAAGATGAATACATAGGTTACGTAGAAATTGAAAAAGTGTTTATAGCTATTATTGGCCTTTATTTGTGTTATATTATGCATCTTTAAGGTCAACCCATATCACATTTTTTCATTATATTTTATGATCTCTATTACTAAAGTGAGCGCATGCTCCCATGTAGAGTATTGTTGCTTGAAAATGTTTTCATCTATTTGATATGGAAATGTTATGACATCATTTTTTCTTGATAATAATTTTGAGGTTGTTATGGTGGTTGTACTTCACATATCTAATAACATATGTTTTCTCTCTATTTTGATGTTTTATGCCATTTTTTTTGTATGACCTGATGCAAATTTTGTTATGCATATATCATTAATAGCTAAATGACAATGTATATAGTAATCAATGGTTGAAAGACACATTATGTCCTGAAAATCATTTGTCTCTTGCCAATATTTTTGTTTTTTTAGTATAATGGACATTGTTCTCTAGGAGAAGTGTTTATGAACATACAATTACTTAAACTAGTATTTAGTGGTAGAGATAGGATAATGTACAAACTTGCTGTGTAAGAATTTGTTGCATATGTTACATAACTAACTAAATAAATTTAAACAAATAATAAATTAAATTTATTAATAACTAAATGTAGGGAAGAGACAATTTATGAAAGGTTATGTCTCAGCACCAAGGAAACCTCTGTGTGGGTATTTATACAAGGCTCCCTTTTATTGTAATATCATTTTTTATATATTTATCAATTATTAAACAACTATATTTTACTATGGAATTATCGCCAATTGGTTGATTAATACATTGGATGGTTTTGAATACAAACAGCTAGGTTGTTTCATTGGTATCAGAGAAAATCTAGCTTGTGGCCAAAGTTGTCAAGGAGTCCTTGAATTATGTCTTTGACCTTACTCAAAAGAAAGAGAGAGACTTAAAAAAAAGTGAAAAAAATGTAAAAACTAAAAACTAAAAGAAGTAAAGAGAAAAGAAAATATAGAAACCGCACCTGGTTTCTTAAAAAAACTATACATAGTTTCTTTTACAACAACAAACAACACACAATTTAGTAAATTCAAAATTACACAATAACATTCATATTATTCATATTGTATTTTTAAAATTTTATTTTTCTATACTTTGTATATATTAATTTATAATAATAAAGTTTATTATTATAAAATTACTCAATCCCAAATATTTAAAATATTGTTATTAATTATAATAACACATATTATTATTATTATTATTATTATAGATACCAAAAAAGGGCAAAGTCAAATTTTCTCCAAGAACCAGATCACGGTTATTACAACTTTTATATATACCATTGTCAAAGAAAAGAAGACAAAAGTGAACTAAAGACATAGCTCCAAACGATGGAACCTACATAGTCATAAATGAAGTCCTATTTATTAGTAGTAGTGGATGAGTTAGAGAAAAATAAAGAGACCAATAAAGATATTCAATTCAAGATTATGAAGCAAGAATTGCGAAATGATTTAGCAAAACATGAGAATCGTACCTTAAAAGATCAAAATCAAGAGCTTGAGAAAAGGATATTATATAAGGATAAGGAAATTTCACATCTAAAAAGTCACAATCAAAACCTAGTAGACAAAATCAGAAACTCAAAAAATGTCAAAGAATCACCTTACAGAAGCAATAATGATCTAGAAGAGGAAATAAAAATTTTAAACAAAATCATCAAGGAGAAAGAAAATCAGGCACATTCACACGAAAGTAAGACGACTAGAAGCAGAGAATTTCCACCTTCAACAACATATTAGTGAACTCCAACAGAAAGAGGATGACACTAAAAATACGCATAAGTTGGATATTATAGTTGTCAAAAGTAAGTTATCAAATAACACTAAAGAAATATATGAGTTAAGAAACCATAACAAGACATTAATAGGAAATATTAAGAGTTTAAAAGGTACTAAGAAGACAGAACAATCAAATGAAGATACAGGAAACTACTGGATAAAGAAGAATAAAACTAGCACCTGAGAAGTTTTAATCAATAATTAGAGGAACAAGTCAAGAAGCTAAATGAGGTAAAAAAGTCGCAAGACAAAAATTTAGAAGAGATTCAGAGTTCTCAAATCGAGAAGGAAGTGTATAGACTCTCAAAAAAACAAATTCAAGTTGATGAAGAAGAAACAAAAACAAATTCGATCCTCATCACAGTCAAAAAAGAAGTCAATCCAGCAGAAAAACGAACAATTAAAACTCCTTATCGACACCTGAATTATAAAAGTCATTTTGACCAACCATGGGGTCAAAATGAACATAAACAAGGAAGTTATGATTTCATATGTGGAATAACACAAAATCTACAAACTAAACAAAAAACAGGAAGATTTATCCAACAAAGCGACCGACAATCAGCTTTTATAAAGGTAAATATCGAATGGATCACTTCCCATGAAATGCAACATTTTAGTTCACGAATTCAAAAATTATATCGCCATGTTTTGTCAAGTGTCAGAGTTCCATGTTCAGGGGGACATGAAAACATGATATGAACAAAAATAATGACAAGTCCCTCACTAAACAAGCTTTGAGGACAAATATTCCCTTGAGGGGAAGGAAATGTTACATACCTAAATAGATAATAAATAAATAAATATAATAAAATCATAAATTAAATATTAATAACTAAATGTAGGGAAGAGACACTTTATGAAAGGTTATGTCTCATCACCAAGGCAACCCTATGTGGGTATTTATACAAGCCTCCCTTCTATTGTAATAGGATATTTTATATATTTATCAATTATCAGCGATTATATTTTTACTATGGAATTATCATCAATTGGTTGACTAATCCATTGGAGGGTTTCAAATACAACCAACTAGGTTGTTTCAACATATTTACTAGAGCCTTTTGAATTCTACTAACCATTTTCATGATATCAAAATTCAATTTTTCATGATATTCTCATATACATTTAAATGTTAATGCCATTATTTCATTGAATATGTTCATATCGAAGCTACAATTTGTTGTTGTTGCATATGAATTAATTATAAATTTGTAGTTTATACTTGCATTCCATTTTTGGAATATATTTTGCAAAAATATTCATTAATATGTCCGATGGATTTTTACATAAGAACATAGTTTTTTATTTCTACATTGTATTGCATGGATGTACTCCTCATGTGTTAAACCTAAATGGTTTACAAAGCTATCAACTGTATACATCTTTAAATATTATGAATTTTTTGTTGTTTCAAATATTGATTTTCCATTTCTATTGCTTTGATGGTTTTGTTTTGCATCGAAGGTTTAAGTATTCTTGAGGGATTTGGAAAATTGAGTCCCCAATGTACGTTTTTTATTTTTCTACAATATTTTGTATGGCGGTGATGGTGAACAATATTTAAGTCATTAACAATTGTTATGGACTCATAAGACAAGTATTTGTGGTGAATTTTTGAAATTCTTTGTCTTTATTTTTTCTATAAATTGGTGCATGTTATATGCATATTGATTTGTGTTCATGTTTTATTCCTTTGCTTTGAAACTTTGTTTTTTAATAGAAACAATAAATATATATATATATTAAAAAGGGATGTGCACATCGATTCAGTACATAGGAAGCAAAATTCTGAGAACAAAGAGATGGAAGAAGAGATCTACAAAAACTAGCAACAAAGTTGGCATCTATCTAAATCTTGTTAAGGAGTTCCTACTATTAACAATAACTAAGGAGGAGTAAATACGAATGAACTGCTGGTTCAAAAATATACAAAAAAACATAGAGAGGACAGAAGGAATTATTTTGGTTTTCCTAAAAACCCCACATGCTTAGTGACTGAAATGTATTCCATGAGATGAGCTTCTTCACCGGGAGAGTCCTCATAGTGGCTGCATTAATTCATCTAGGAGAGCTTCAACACTTCCTCCTTAATGATATCAACCGTTCCCATCAGCTCTTTGATATCTCTGTCATGGTAGTCAATGCAGGGGTCATGGAAGGCAATCTAGTTGGATAGATACCTGATGTCAGAGGCCAAATGATAAACATCAAATTCCATTTTTTCGTTATTTTAAACACCTACTGCAATGGAATTGGAAAGTCTGCACATATGCCTTTTTAGGTCATCATGCCCCACCTTGAGAGAAGAATAACTAAATCCTGCACCTTTATTCACCATGGATAGAGCTCCTATCCGAGATGAGAGAGTTGAAACTGAGCCTTGGAAGGAGATATTCCTGGGAAACAATAACTTCATGAGAGACTGGGAATAAAACTCAAAACAGAATGCCTATATCAATAGAGCCAAAATGCTAGTAAGAAGGAAGGAGGGAAGTGCACGAGTTAAGGTGATGAGCCATGTCGCTAATGCGACCTGCCAAGGAAATTGTGTTGGCTTGCACAAGAAGGAAGGAAATGAAGTTAAGTTGTGGTAGAGGAGGATGCCACTTGTCCACAGAGCAACCACTGGGTCAGACAGAGGAGAGCACATGGGATAATGTCGGGGAGAGGGAAAATTGACCCTTCAAGGGGGGAATGGGGAAGATCATAACTGAAAAAATGAGGGGTTTGCTTAGGTTAGGGAATGAACTTGAAACTGTCACTATGGTCCTTGAAAATCATGAATCCTTCAAGAAAGGAGGCTGCTTTTTTTTCTAGGTGATCAGCTAGGACATTGTTTCTTCCAAATATGTGGTGAAACAAAGTGAGAGGGAGAAGATTTAGGAGGGTGATCTGGTCATAGAATTTTTCATAGTTGATGGATACTTTGGAGTATCCTGAGCGCATATTTAGGATAAATTGAAGAGATTCACCAAGGATAAGAAGATTTAGAATGGATCCCCAGTCTATCGTTTCTAGGCTATGAAGGAGATCTAGCCATTCTGCATCGTTTATCATCTTGATTCCAAAGCCCCAAGTGAAGGTCTTCATGATATTTCCACCAGGATCGAAAATGACCCCTCTCTCACCTGCCTCCCCATCCTCATCTTTGAAAATTAGTGACAAAAATAGTATTGGATATTTCCATATTACTTATCATAATAACATATTAAACGACATAGAGAAGATACTATATTTTTGTACTATTGTACATAAGTTACAAATTCATCCCTAATCAATGATTCAATTTCATTTTCCATGATTCTTTTTGTTCAATTTTTAATTCATACTAATGCATTAACCAATGATTTCCAATGAGGTTTTACACTACTGAAAGAAATGAAGAAAGATAGTGGCACTAGTTATCCTAACATTCCATACATACATACATACATATATATATATATATATATATATATATATATATATATATACAGCAAAAAATTGTTAAATTGTTGATTACTTTGAATATTTATTTTTAAAAATATTTTGAGAAATAAAGTCAAAATAAATGTAATTGAATTATTATTATTGAATAATTAAATAATTGAGAGGAATCAGAACTGAAGTGTTCGTTAAAAGAGTGTTTGCTGACCCACAAGGGAAATGACAAATGACAAAAGATGTTGATTTAGAACTCAAGTGATGTGGGAGGCATCTTCCCCAAAATTAGGTCAAGACTCCTTATCGAGCATTAAAGAGCAGGAGGCTAGCAATGGATGTGGAAATAATCTATTGTTTCAAAGAGATGTCACATTGATCGAAATTTGTCCTTATAGTTCAACAAATAGGATCGGGGGTTCTGTAGCAAGTAAGTTTTGGCTAATCTAGGAGTTGGTTGGGAGGAATGACATCTTAAGTTTTTTTTTCCCGTTAGTGGTGATAGGTTCTTTACTAAATTCATCTATTGTTTTAGTCTTGATAATTACAGTTTGAAAGTAGATTATAAATTTTGAGTGTTTCTATAAACTGAGATTATGCAATATGTTAATTAGTTTCCTTTAAACCTATTTATTATTATTTTTTCCTTATAATCTATTAGTAGTTAGTTTTTCATATGCACAGAGTTAATTTTTGAATGCACATAAATGTAGAAATCATGATTACTTTTCCTATAAAGAATACAATAAATTTAAATTGTAAATTATATCAAACTTCTACTAAAGGTCCCATCATTAAGTTATTTAACTATCAATCAAAATATTCATTCTTCAACCAATTATAGACATAACGAGGAGATACTATGCCATGACACATTCATTTTTTTTGTTGTCCCATCTCAACGATTGCACATAGGCCTCTGAAAAAATATCACAAAAATCTATACATATACTTGATATGTTACCTAGAGAGTTTAATCCATCTTGTTCTTGTGCATATGACACTGGAGTTTTGTTCAATTATAGGAATATCATGAGTAATATTACTGTCAACTCTATCAATAACTAGTTCTTGTCATTGTAACGACCTCTCAACATTGAGAGGTTAGTCTAGTTAGGTGTTTTCCATGACAGCTAGTAGCAACAAGCACTATGGCCATGGAGGAGAATTTGGACTCGAGGGAAGTTGTATTCATGAAAAAATTGGCATTCTCAATTCAAAACACTACCTACCTCAGTGAGGGCATTGTTTTTGTCTATAATATAGCCGAACTTTGTTAAGTAATTAATGGTGTAGGTGAATAAGAAATGCTATGTGTAAAAGTTAAAGGATAGATTTCTATGTAAGAAAAATGATGTTGCATTTGTATGTAGTAAACTTTGTTAAATAATCAATGGTGCAGCCTAATATGAAATGATATCTGTAATAATAATATGTTATCATTTATGTTGGCAAGTCATTAGAGGAATTTTGGGGTCTAAAATGGGCCTCCTAAGGAAAATAATAAAATAGTAGTTATTAATTTTGGAGGAAGAATGAAAAAAAACTAGTTTTTTTGTTCGTATTTTCGACATCATCATCACATTTTTTTAGGTATTTCTTATTTTTGGGGTAGCTGGGTCCGTCAAAAGTATGCAGTGTGGGTACTCGTTGGATGCGGAATCAAATTCCGCATCCAACGAGCTCTCCTGATCGAAATTTGAGTAAAAACACAATGAGATATGTCAAAAATACGAACAAAAAAAGTAGTTTTTTTTAATGACAAATATGTCAATTCAACCATTATGGTTGACTTATTTTATTGAAATTCTATTGGTTCTTGAATTCCAACTCACAAAAACTTATTTTGGCACGTTTTCTTATAAGGCCCATTTTAGACCCCAAATTTCCTCTAATGACTATAAAGTGGTGTTAAGGTATTATTTGTCTTATGCATAGCTAGAAGTAGGATTTAGTTATGAGAATTTGGACCATAAACATACAAAATTAACAAATATTTTTTTTTTCAGACTCAAAAAAATTTAACAAATAATTATTATAACTTAATTCAGTATTTATTTTTTGTTTGTTTGTTTTTTTTCATGTGGTTCACAACCTCGAGAATAGAGGTCAAGGATTGCTACATCCATCCATAGTAATAATTTTAGGGGGGCCATTCTAATGGGCCTACCCTAAGGGACCTCACCTTATCCACTCTAGTTTTGGGAGCTTAACCTGGATGGACCCAAACCTCAATATCAAATGGTCTTTGGAATTTGACTCCAACCTCAATATCAAAAGGTCTTTGGATTTGTACTCCAACCAACTGAGCTACCCCTCAAGGCAATTTTTTTTTTATTAATTCAAATAAATGAAGAAAGATTAAGTTATGAGTTTTTCCACAATCATAACAAGTTCAAATCATTACAGGCAAGCGCTCTTTTTTAATCCAATGAAGTTACAATACAAATAAAGTTATGTCACTTCATTGCAACTTTTACTAAAACCGTTACCATTATGTGAATTTCATATAAAGTGGAGTAGGGCACGCACTATATGATGTTGAATATTAAAATTTATTGTTGATCATGTACATTTCATGCAATGGGTTCAACTTTTTATTTCAATAGCTTTATGTTCTTTTTATTTCTATAGTTATTTTTATTTATATAGTTTTTTGTAGACAAGTAAGAATTCCATGCACAAAATGTGACATGTTGAAATCGAATTTTCTCAATTAATTAGTTGTTGGGGGATAATCTAAATAAGTTTATAGTTGTCAATAACTAACTGTATATATCATCAAATTTTCAACTTGTACGTCGTCACTAAGATGACTACATAGGCTATGTAGAAATTGAAAAAGTGTATGTATATATGTTATTGGACTTTATATGTGTTATACCATCTATGATGCAATTGTTGTTAGACTATTCATTTCATCTATCATTTTGTTTTTAACACGAAAGTAATTTTATGACAATTCCTTGACTAGGTACAAATATTGAATATTCTTTACTCATCACAATGTTCTATACACAAGCCCATAATTGTCATTCCAATTGGATAAAATTAAAGAAGGGATAATTTTAGGGGTGAAATTCAGCCCAAGGGCTATTTTTAGGGGTTTTTCTCCAAAAAACGATTTGCCATTTTGCATTTTTTGAAGCCCTGTTTCGCCCAATTTTCATGAGGTGAAATTTTTTCTCCCTAAAAATCACCAAATTATTATATAAACAATATAAAATCGTTGGAAATTAAAATATTTTTTGAAAAATATCTCCAAACATTTTATAATTGGTGTTTTAAGAATTGGTAAGATTCACCAACATTTATACACTTTTAAATAAGTATGGTTCCTTAAAATCATCCCTGACTGAAAGTACATTTAGAGTAAGACCTTGAGTTGTATGTATTGTAGTTCTAAAACAAGCTAATTGTATTGGAAATGGATTAGAATTAGGTGTTTGAGATTTGTTTCTAGAAGTTGCATTTGACTTATTAATTAGTAGTATTAGTGTCTAAGTTGGTTCAATTGTTTTTTCATATAGTTCATAATACTTATTTCTTTGGTCTCTTCCCATTGTTGGATCTACAAATTCTATCCAAATGATGTTTACAACTTGGTTGTTTTGTAAATTTTATTAATATCCAATTTGACCATAACTAGACCATCCTCTATGTTGTAACCTGCATAGAGTTTAAGTAACATAATAATTAACTAACATAATTTTACTTACTAGTATTCTTTTCCGAATGGTATTGTTTCTTAATGAGACACTAGTATGTCTTGCTAGGTTTCATGTTCATAAATCACATTGAAGATTACTAGTTCTACATTTACTAGTGACACCATGTGGTCATTATGTTTATTTACATATGTATTTATATAGAAGAATAGATGGAAATAATGGATCTAAGGCTGGTGTTCAATGGTAAAGAGAATTTAAAATTTTGGATTCTTGCTCCAACTATTTGTTAAGTCTCATTTTGCTGAAATTCTAAAAAACATTATGTCATTTTATATGCATTGTGGTATGCAACTCATAGGCGCATTTAACCTCATCATGCCAAACTTAGTATGATATTTTTTGTTTATCAATCATTGTTTCTTTAAAGATCAATTAGTCTTGTATGGGATGTGTTTGGTATAAATCACCTAAATAAACATTGGCTATGTAATATGTTGGTGTGTGATTTCTTTTTCATAAACACTTATCAACTTCGTATAAGAATATTTACATTACCAGAGACACTTCATTAATGATAATACAGGAAGTTCTTACAAATATTTCGTTAATGTATACCATTTTTCATGTGTCTAAGACAAATAGTTCAATTTGTTAAAAGTGATATAAAATGCATAGAGTAATATAATCTAAAACCTCTCGCATTGAATGTTTCTTTTCATCTATAAACCATTATAGTCATAAAACATTTCCACATTGCAGAAACACACTAGTAACTAGAATATTTCTTTAGTGATGAATAGTTTTCCACTTGTTTACCTTCTATTAGACATAAGTGCATTGGTTTGTTAGGCTCACATTTTTGTAAACAACAATATTCTTGATTATTTTTGAATTAATTTTTTTATAATATTAAGAATTATATACCGCCTAACATATGTTATTGTTTTATGATGTTGTAAGGATTATTATCATTTACTCTTATGTTTCTTGTACTTTGAAAGTGTTTCAAATAATTATCAAAGTCATATTTCTCATAAACATTGCTTTGATTTGAATATAAATGTTTAATATGTTTTTTTGTTCAATCAATAATGTTTATAATGAATAGTTGTTATTCTTTAATTTAAATTTCATTTATTGCATCTTCAAGGTTAACCATATCGAATTTGCTCATTATATTTTATGATCTCTATTACTAAAGTGCACGTGCTCTCCCATGTAGAGTATTGTTGCTTAAAAATGTTTTCATCTATTTGATATACAAATGTGTATCAAATACAAATGTGATAACATTATTTTTTATTAATAGTAATTTTCAAGGCCTTATGCTTGTTGTACTTCACATATCTAATAACATATGTCATGTTTCTATTTTGATGTTTTATGGCATTTTTGCATAACTTGATGCAAATTTTGCTAAGAATATGCTGTTAATAGTTGAACAAAAATGTATGTAGTAAACAATGATTGAAAGACACATTATACCCTAAAAATCATTTGTCTCTTGCGAGCATTTTGTTTTTTAAGTATAAATGCACATTGTTCTCTAGAAGAAGTGTTTATGAATATAGAATTTCTTGAAATAATATTTAGTGGTAGAGATAAGATAATGTTCACAACTTGTTACGCAAGAAATTGTTACATATTTAGCCTTCCCAATTCTACTAACCATTTTCATGATACCGACATTCCATTTTTCATGATATTCTCGTATACATTTTTCATCGAATATTTTCATGTAGGAGCTACAATATGTTGTTTTTGCATATGAATTAATTATAAATTTATAGTTTACTATTTGCATTCCATTTTTGGAATATATTGTGCAAAAATATTCATTCATATGTCTGATGGTGTTTTACATAAGAACGCAGTTTTTTATTTCTACATTGTATTGCATGGATGTACTCCTCATGGGATAGACCTATATTGTTTACAAAGCTATTAAATGCATACATCTTTCAACATTTTGAATTTTCTTTTGTTTCAAATATTGATTTTGCATTTTCTTTCGTTTTGATGTTTTTTTTTTTCCATCAAAGGTTTAAGTATTGTTGTTTTCTTCGTTGAGGGTTATGGAAAATTGAATCTCCAATGTACATTTTTTTTCTACAATATTTTGTATGATGGTGATGGAGAACTATATTTAAGTCATTTACACTTGCTATGGACTCATGCACGTACATACAAAATTTTTTGAAAGAAAAAAAATCTTGATTCATATTTGGTATTACATAGAGCAACCATGGATGCCACCATGAAGAAACAAAAGTGAATTGAAACAAGGAATAGAGCGTACCATGAAAATATAGGCCACTATGTATTTCATAATTGTATTAAGAGTATCCATAACAAATTGTATTGACCTAATAACAAACTACATTGACCTAATCAGTAATTGGAATCATATATGCCAATGAATATCTAAAGTTAGATTTGATATATGTAACACACCAAAAAAACATATCATCTTTTTTAAAGTTGAATGTTTTACTTCTTGGATTTCATTCAACATATTTATAATATGACATTTTCATTATTTCTAGGCCAAATCGATATGCAATTAGGACAATTACTTGTGACCAAAAATATTAAAAATCACTAGCAAGGATGAGAGATGTTAGAGTTAAATCAATATGGTTATATGTTAACCAAAAGGAGGCATTGTTGGAAGCATATATAAACAGAGATTAAAATACTTGGTAAATACAATACAATGTATTATGGAGAAAGATAATCAAGAAATATATAAGGTTCACTTTGACACATACAAAAAGGTCAAGTGCACTTTCCCTACATAATACATATAACTACATGGCATGATTCGGCTAGAAACGAAACATGCTTGGGAATTTTGTTCTCATTTACTTGTTAACAAAGTACAATAGTTGTTCAATTATAATCTAAGCCTAGTTTCACTTAGAGGTACTTTCTATAGTCCAAGTGGGTGAGATGTATCATGTTTGTACCATATGTCCAATTAAAATAAATTAATATAAAAATATAATGTAAATCCACAATTAAAAGTAGAATATATATATATAATTCTCCAAACATAAATACAATTGCTAAATAGATTCATAATAAATTCTAAAGCCCAATATTGAATAAATACATTCATATTAAATTCTACGAAAAAATAGATTGCAATATCGAACCCTATATGTTGGCCCAATATAATATTTTACAAAACTAAAAATATGTAATAATAACATTGTTGGAATCTCATTTATACTTTCCTTTGTTGTCTCTCTTTGTTAACTGTAGTCAATCAATTTGGAAGTCTGGGTATTGCACATAGAGTAAATAGGTGTAGAAATTGCACAAAGAGTGTTTAGAGGCATTTAGAATTATGTGTCACACATGTAACATTAATATATTAAATAGAAAAAGGAAAAAGAGACCTTTGAAAAAAAAAAATTAAAAATCATTATAATAAAATAAACCATAATCGATCCAATTTAATTCCATATCTACCAAGCACCAAGAGGGATCAAGTTCCATGAGGTGCAAGCCTTTCCTCAAATTTTTCAGTCTATAAGGATTTGCAATGCAAGGGACTTAATCCTGCTCGATAGTTGGTAGATCTAGAGTTAAAATGGATCTATATTTGTGATAACTATCATATGCAGAATCCCTTAGATATGAAATGAATAATCAGAATATCTAGCATTCATAAATCTAATGTTAAAGGAAAATCAAACCCATTTTAAGAGGCTTAATGATTTCAAGGAAACCATATTAGAGAGCTCATGACCTAAGCAATATTCAATTTTTCTCTTGATGCCTTGGAATAAAATCATAAAAAAAAAAAAAAAAGTGCATGTGTGTGGTATCCAAGAATAAGGATGAAACTCTAGATATATGGTAAGTCCTCGTGTATGAAAATACAAGCTACAAGGAAACAAGTAGAAAATATAACCACAATAAACATGCACTTAATGTTTGTGAAACCTCGTCTATAACATAAAATTGAAGTGTATGTACAACATACCTTTTCCTTTTCCTAAAAAATCGTCCAATATTGGGGGTAATCTACTTCTTTTTTTTTGTTTATAGACAAGGGTGCAATTGCAAACCCTATACCACCTTGTTTTTCAGGATGACTGTTCACAATCAATGGATCATTGAATGCCTAAAAATTCAAGGACTTTATTTTTGCAAAGGAAGCTGAAGCATTATTCTTTCCAGACATCAACAAATTTGATGTTTTCTTAAAAGGTGCATCCTTCTTCTATTCATGTTCTCTCTATCTTATTATCTCACCATCAACTTCTCTCTTCGTTGCTTCTGCCATATCTTCCTTACACAATTATTTATATTCTGCTGACTTCAGCTATTCAATTTCTTGATATGCCACTTCTAGATTCATCAATATTTATTTTTCACTTGCTTTCACTGCATCAATTTGATTGATGAAAGCAACCACCTTCTTATATGTCATCATGTTGATCTCCTCAACCCTCCTATTTAAGGAATCAAATTTAGATTGTGAAATTGTAATCCTGTCACTGGATTCTAAAGAAGAAGCCCACGTAACACTTGTTTTTTCAGATAGATCTTTTATTTTCTCCATGTATATAGCTTCCACAAATTTATCTTCCTCAAGTTCCTTATAGGAAGATTGCAATCTACTATCTATTGTATTTATCTTGGCCTTTGCTTGTTTAGTTTCCATTTTTTCTTTACATGCTTCCTCATTCATAGATTCAAGTTCCTTCTTTTCCTACTTAGTTTCTATATTAATCTATTGCTCAGCATGAGAAAGACGCATAGCAGGACCTTTTGCATTTTCTTCAGCAACAATGGAAACTGCCAATTTTAATCTGGCCTTATGAAGTTCAGCATTCAGATCTGGTACTCTTGTTTCTTCCTTTTCCTCTATCTCATTTAGTTCAGTCAATTCTGTCTTTTTATGATCTACTTCCTCCTTTAAACAATCCATAGAATCCCTCAAAGAATATCCTTCTTCTATTACCTTCTTGAAATCAAATGTTTCCTGCTCAAGCTCTAGATTTTTTTATGCCAGTGAAGAACATGCATCAGAATCTTGTTTCATTTCCTTCTCAATCTCTTCCTTCACCTTCCTAAGATTCTCAATTCCCTTACAAACCTTGGATTTTGAACTCTTTACTAAATTGGTTTCATTTTGCAAGTTCTCCACTGCTGCTATTGTGACAGCTAGCTTTCTTTCTAGATCTTTTGTCACACCAATATCTTGCAGAATAACCAATTTTTGTTTTCTATTTTTTTCTGCAGCTACAAAAGCCTATCTTGGTATGGCTTCCCTCTCATATTTAATTGAAGCCCTTTCCTTCTCTGCTTCCATACAAGCTTGTTTAAGAAGGGAATGATATTCATAAGATGCAACAATATCCTTCTGAAGCTCCTTTTCCCTGCTTGAAATTATTTGTACCTTAGTAATTTCCTCCTCTACCTATTTGATGGAAAATTCCTTGGTTTCCATGCAAGTTTTGAACTCTTGTTTCAGCTTTCTAAGGTCCTTTTTGGCATCTTCCAGCTCATCTGTAGCTACCATAAACTCATTTTGTGCAGCAGTATGCTTTGATTCCCAACTTGTACTATCACCCTTGGGATTCTCTATATTTGTAGCATATAGTTCTTCTGCATGGAGCCTAGCAATTTTAGAAGCCTTACAAGCCTTTTCTCTTGATTGTGTTTCCTTTTCCAGCTTCCAAGACAAATCCTCAACAACTTTCCTTGCCTTCATCAGCTCAAACTGAGCTTGATACTTTGTTGTATCAATGTTTTTTAGTTGTTCTCTTAACTTAAATAAGTCCTTTTGTAGAAGATGCAGTTGTGTTTCATTTGATATTCGACTCTAGAAATCCTAAAGAATAGTTTTAGAGAAATTGAATCCATTGAAAAAGAGAAATTCATTGCAACTAAAACTTATTTTTTCCTCTAGGGAATTAAATAGGCAAGGTATTTATATAGTTATATTTGTGTCATCTAAAGCTAAGCATATTACAAAAACAAAACGTAAATGAAAAATATTTCCATTATCACCTTTTATTCTGGAATTTCAGGCCTTTTCTTAGTAATTTTATCTCCAATATCCCTCTCTACAAACAAGCTAACAACATCCTTGATTGATTCAAAAGGACCTCTCATGTCTATCTCTGCTCTGTCATCTTTATGACTACATGATCTAGTATCAGAAGTTGCCATATCACGTTTATATAAATTCCCTGTACATTTCACAACTTGAATGAGAACACATTCAACGTATTCATGTATGCTACACTTGTAAATACAAATTGATGAACTATCATCTGAGAATATATGAACTCAATTTGTTCGACATAAAAGAAGTTATCACAATTATATCATAGGAATTAGATCATGCTCTTCAGAAATTGTATTTAGTCACAACCTTTGGTTAATAATTCGGTAGCTGTCTTGACAACTAACATTTCAAACGTTATTATGAGTAAATGGAAACATGGTTTATTTTTTTACTTTGATGAACTGCCTTTCGAATTGAAGTGCCCAAACAAGGAAATAAAATACCAGGTGGCTGAAGGACATAGCAGTGTCCAATGATCAATCAGCAATAGGCCACTTATAAATATGGTCCATGAGGATTGACTCATGAGAACCTATTTTGACTAATTCTAAAAATATCAACTACTGCAAGTGAGGCATTACATAATTCTGACACTAGAAAGTCTACCAAGAAGAACCTGAATGTAGCATCACATATGTTGTGCCTTGTATTACATCTAGATAAACTATATTTTTTGCTGGTGAAAGATAAATTGTAAAATGAAGCCGATAACATAGAGTTGAAGGAAATCCTTGCTATGGAGTATGGAATTTCCCATTCCAACTCATGTTTTTGAATAAATGAGAGGAAGATGACATCTGCTACAATTGCCAAAGAAGCCACTGGATTCTTCATTCCTCTAAAGAAATCAACCCAATCAAATTCCATTGCAAACACTTGCAGTGCCCCAGGTATACCATGGGAGGAAGGTGGATAAAGAAGTACATTAAAGCCCAAATGAACTGCAAACCTCTCGTTGATTAATAGAAAGCAAAGAATAAATATCAAAGTGCAAACACAATATTAGAGAAAGTATAATATCGTTTCTACTTTCTCTACCAGGGAATCAACACAACCATAGTCCTGACACAATTATTTGTCCCTATATAAAGTGTAATCATTCAACACTCCTCAAATTCTTCCTTCCCTAGATACAACACATGATTGCATTTTTTTTTCAATATGATTCATAACTATATTCTGCTTTTTTATTTCTTTGCTACAAATTAAGCTATGGCTACTTAAATTATTAGAGGTGTAGTAGATGTTGTAAAAAGAAGTATTGTTATTATTTCTCCTCTCATCCAATAGATACACTATTATTCATAGTAATTAGCATATATGTCTCTTTAATATCTTCTGCGAGGCTAGTGAACATTCACAACATGTTGATGGACTTCCAAGCATTGGTATTTTCTTCAAACTTAGGTTTGCTAGAAGTTGAATATGCAAGTGAAGAATCATATGTGGTTTAAACTTATCTTTGAAAATGTAATAAGTAGGACAAGCAAGGAATTGTAATTGCCAGAATTTAAGACTGCCATGCTTGAAAGTGGATTTTCAGCACAACAAATTGGATTTTTGACATGACTATCTAAATATTATGATTGAGATGAATCATGTCAGATTACAGCTCTTACCATGCATTGTTAGAACTAAATCTCATCAGAACGCACCTTGATAATTTGAGATATCAAGCCAAGGACGAGATGAGGCTGCAAATATAATATACACATTATGTGATTAGATAAAATGTAGAAACATGTCAATTCAACTAATTTCCAAAACATAAGGGCCTCTCAATTTATAAAGTCCTCAAAAGGCAGGTCCATACATCGTATGAGTTAGAAAACAGAGTCCATGTCCCTATCAATCAAAGAACCAAAATGTACCTACTTTATAAAGAGCATAAAGTTATAATTTTCACAACCGACTTTCTTAGTTAAATGAATCTTTAGAAATTGCAACCATATAGAAAGATTATTGTAGAAATTCAGGCCTGGAT
>LPNX010504602.1:135795-148256 GCA_001517045.1 Pseudotsuga menziesii | reverse complement strand
TTTGAATACTTAAATAGACCATTTCCTTGTAATCGGAAATCCTATCATAACATGATAGAATAAATATAATTATATACACATACCTTTGCATATAGGTTTACCGTTGCATGTTTTTGTGGTAGTTCATATTGTAGTTTTTAATCATGCATCTAAGTATAGATTGCATCTATACTTTATACAAGTGGGTCAGAAAGTGATTACTTTCTCTGCACCTTTGTGCGAAAATAGTCAAGTGGATGACCTTTTATAAACATGTCATCTCTAACTAAAATTAAGATGTCTAGAAGGAAATATTTTCAAGAGAAATCTTAAGTTTCTTATACTCCAAACCTTCTGACCATGTTTCTTATTTTCGTTTTCTTTTAACGTATGGTGCATTTTCCTGGGCTTTACCTTTTTCGGACTGGGGTCGTGAGGGTACATTACATCCTCCCCCCCTAGAGTTAACACCGTCCTCGGTGTTACCTATTTTTCCAGCCTTGTCTCCATTATTTCTTTGGTTCCCATCCTGCATTTATAATCATACATATGCATGTATACTAGCATCGACATTGAGAACAATGTATAACTCAGGAGTCCAACACTATACAATTTTTTCATAAGCATGTCAGCTCTATTGACAATAAATAAACATATTACCTCATAGGTTAAAGTTTACCTGAAATGCACATACCTCTTCCCAACATTATTCTTTTCTCTAGATGTCCTCCATCCCAGCACTCCAAGTATCAATTCAAGCCACCCAACACAACGACGATACCCTTCCTTAGGCGTATCTCCTTCTTGTGCTATTCAGGGTTCTTCACCAAGATTAGGCACCTCTATTCTCAAACACCCCCACACCACCTAGAGGTTATTCTCTTCACAGAGCCCCCACTCTTGTGACAGTCCTCTTAATGTGTACGGAACGAGTCTTAACCAAAACGTCTTACATCCGGGCATCCCCAGAATGCATAGTGGTCCCTAGCTGGCCCAGGGGAAAATAGGTATCTTTCATCCACTACCTCCATCACCACTTCCTCATGGTGACAACTTTTCACATGAGATCTTTCTCATATATTCTTAACTCATTACAGTCGTGGAGCTTTAGCCTTCCTCATGGCCACAATTTTCCCATGCCTGCAGTCACTCCATAGGTGGCCAGTTTATCATATTAAAGACATCAAACTTTTTAGCATAAGTCATGTCCTACTTCATTTCTCATTCATTAGATAAGAGCCTTTTACTAGTGTACTCTTTTACCACTAAGGCATTTATGGATTTTAAGCACAAAGTATTTTGTGACTCACCTTGGTTGTACTGTAGCCCAAGTTCATAAGTAAATCCAATCTATGACTTTAAGTATTTATTGTCGTACCGCATGTTTATGTCCATTTAGGACTGAAGTCGTATGCTATTTATGTGCACACCTGTAGGAGGAGCATCAAGGGTTTGGTCCATCCACCTTTGGAACCGAAAATTTGTTCGACCTGCTGAGCAGGCCCATTCATCGCAATTGTCTTTAGTGACCAACAATTCTTAATAAAGCGTTAGTGTTTATGCATTTTAACACTTCCATTCGTCACAATGTACATTTTTCATTCAGATGTGGTGCAAAAGACAAGTTAATCAAATACCAAAACAACGTCTTTAAAGAAGTGCAACAAACAATAGTTCTTAACAAACACGCATTAAAGCATTTCCTTAATATGCAACTGGTGGGGCTTTAATTGAATCCCTTTGTCTGTAGGAGAATTAATGTTAATACACCACTTGAATACAATTCTACGATTCCGAGAATCTGAGGTGACTTTTCTTTTGTACAATTGTCACACATTTTACTTTATAGTTTGGGTGCTAGACCTTCAACTTAAAACAACACCTATTACTCTTTTCTAGGCCTTAGTCCGTGTTGCTTAAGAACAATGCCCATAATGAAACATAATGTATTTAGACTCCCAAAACTTGTTACAGGACCTACTATAAGGTGTTCAATGCAGTATCCTAAGTGATGTAAGACACCAGCTTAACTTGCCTTTGAAATTCAAGTTACTGTTACCAGCCTTGTTAAGAGCCTAAAACAAAAAAAAATTAATGGTGCATTATCAACCAGTCTAGATAACTATGCTCCTATACTACCTTCAGTACTTCTGTGTAGGGCTTGGAAGAAATACAAGTAAATGCCATTGCATAAAACCACTTGACATTTGATCCTATGGCTCATATATTCAACGTGTCAAAACTCATTTCCACTCATGTTTTGAGGAAGAAGAGCAAAGTTACCGTTATAAAAGACCATGACAGCTGAAATCAAAGTGTCGTATGGAACTTCAAACCTAATCGCATCACATATTTAGTTCTCCTAAACTATTTTAACAGATGGAAAGTCCGACAACAACTCCTATGATTCTTAATCCACATACATTGTTGTAAAAACTTTCCAATATTTTATTACATTGCCAAATTCAATACCTCCCTATAGTAGAGGGAAAATCAATCTCGAATTGAGCTTAACAACTTCAATGCAACATGCTGGTTTTAGACATTAGTTATATCAAGATGCAGTCAAGAAGACAACCCCCTCAAACAAATCCTAAATCTAGACATGATCTCATTACTTGTCATATTTTTTTTGTGCCATCTACTTAATTATCGTCAGTAAATTGCCCAGCGGTGTCTTCGACTTAGATGTAATATTGTTAATGGTAGTATAGCAAGTTGTTTTTCAGATTTTTTTCCAACTCCTCATATAGCTAAATAGAGTGAGGTCTACATCTCAGTTTAATACTGCCCAAATGAGAACAACCACAGTCATTGCTTTATTCAAGATTCATATAGGCCCAACTCAGTACGGATTGCGTCTCAAAACATTGGAAAATATATTGCTTAATGTAAAAGGAGTTGGGCAGTATTGTTCTCTTAATTGGTCTTAAACCAGTAACCAGCAATAACATTGAATTAGTAATTGGGCTAAAGTATTTCTTAGTAATAATACCAGGTCTATCTTTTCATATCTAGATGGTGCTAATTTTGTGTACGAAGGGTGATTCTTCCTTTATAACATGGTTAATGACATTAAGATGGAAAATTACGTTTGTTCTCAAGGAAAGAGTAAGCACGAATGTTTGACAATAATTCAAACTTACTCCTATCACAACTATCCAAAAGAGAGTCCTAATAGTATGGGTAAGATCTTCCAAGTCACTACGCATAACACCCTTATCAACTTTAACTAACTTTGAGCATGACTGGCCATATTACAGAAAGAAATTCTTTTATAAGAGAAAATAGGTGTAAGGATAGAGACTTCCATTTTTGCCACTAAAATAATTTGGAAAACATTCTATCTCACCTTAAGAATGTGTCTATATTCCTCCCTTTTGTATTTCTAGGAAAAGATACTTTTATACTAGATACCAAACATTCAGCATGCAAAGAAACTTAAATAAGTGATTAGCATGATACTTATCTGGTTTCAATTCAACAATTGACAACCGCGTCACAATTTCCTCCCCATATAATTTGACCTTCTTGCAAAATCATCATGTTAGCCCATTCTTTAAGCATCCAGTGTTGTAGCTGGCTTTGATACCATATATGACATCCCCAAAGTACCTTGTTGCGGAATTAGATAAAATGGGTAAAAAAAAATTTCATTTTTATTTAAAGCTTTAAACCAACCATGTAATGTGCTTCTGAATTGAATGTCTGCAAATACGTTTACTAACCTTTTCACCAGCAAACCTTTATACTAACATCATCATGTAAAGAAAAGAAGCATGCTCAACATAAAAAGAATACGAAAGACAAGACAACCATATTCACGTGGTTCACCTCGTCCACGAGGCTACACCCAACAATTTGTTTTCTTTTTATTGTTTATGGGAGAGTAATTACAATGTCATGATACGACCATATCCATGGCCGGTTCACCTTGCCTCAAGTCTCCTCGCAGAGAGACACTTCCAACTCGAAATTGCCTTCGTTTAGGACTTTTATGAAAACCCATAAAATCATTTATGGTTCCTTGGACACATGACGAACTTTGTCTTTAAACCCACATTTGATACCATAATTTGGAATTAATCATCACACCTTTACAAGATATGCTCTATTGAAGTAAAATATTAACATCTCTAAAAGTAATAGCACATCCAACATTAAAGAACTAAACCTGCCATTTCTAAACAGTCGGTATAGCAATGCTCATTGCAATAAATTCTATTCCAATATCAATAGTATCAATAACTGCATGGTTGACAACTTTGGCATTGATTGCATATTTAGCGTTGGGAATTATGAGTACTACTGAGAACATAATAAACATAAGGAATTAAAATTCTATTCCAATATCAATAATATCAATAACTGCATCGATGACAACTTTGGCATCGACTGCATATTTAGCATTGGGAATTATCAGTATTACTCAGAACATAATAAACATAAGGAATTAATAATGGAGCAACGATAGTTTTTGGTGAGACAGTGGCATTACTAGACTCATAATATCAGTAACTGCATGGATGACGATTTTGGCATCGACTGCATATTTAGCATTGGGATTTATAATTAACACCAAGAACATAATAAACACAAATAATTAAAAATGAAACAGTGATAGTTTTTAGTGAGACTAATCTTGGCATAATGCTGTTTCAAGAGGATAAGTATTAGAAGAATAATTATTTATGGCATGAGTCAAAATACTCAAGAGGATAACAAGGACGAATAATTTAGCATAATGAGGATTTTATAAGTAATAGCAAGACACCTAAAACTGCACAAACAGATTTCAAAAGAGGATCCATTAGAAGGCAGGGCATCAGATATTGAAGGAATTTAATGAGCAAGTATTCTCTTGAATACTCACAGGGTGAAGAGGGAAATGCCCCAAAAAACTAATCTTTGACAGCGCTTTACATTTTTAACCTTAGTCTAAATACCGAATTGTACAAGAGATCACAATTTTGTGGTCGATTTTCGGTGCAACCATTGCGGCAATTATACCAAGCATACAATAATCTCCAACCCACATTAAACATAACAAAATCAAACGTTTTCCCTATCAGCATTCAAAACAGAAAATCAACTTTATACATTAGCAAGTTACCGCATCTGTATAATAATGAAATCGCAAAATAAACAGCTCCAGAATACCTCAAATCAAATAGCAGAGATCTTAATAACCATGTTATCAACTATCAGCAAATCGGTACCACCAACAACGTTTAAACTATGAACATCGAAAGCATTCATCAAAAGTCGAATCAACAGATCCATAGGAAATAAAAAACAATACTCCGGATCGAAACCCTTTTTCTGAAAATTGTGGTGCAATGAAAATCAGAGCATTATAACCCAAGCACATTCCAGATCTGAAAATCGTTGCACACTGAAATTGTTGCACAATAAAAATCAAGCATAAAACCAAGGCACATTCCAGATCTGAAAATCCTTGCACACTGAAAACGTTGCACAATAAAATCAAAGCATAATAATCCAAGGCACATTCCAGATTTGAAATCGTGGCCAATATAAACAGAGTTCAGACATCCGTAAACGTAAGCTATCATTGATAGCCAGATCTTGAATCATGGCACAGACAGAGTTTTAAACGAAATCAATATCCACACAAAATAACCCAGATCGACTTCTGGAATCATGGTGGCTTAGACAAAGATATAAATAAAGATAAAGCTTAAACTAAATATCGATATTTGTAGCGATTTTAAAGAATAACATCAAGTCATAGCTGAACCCCCAATTGATTATGGCATAAAAAAAAACAGAGCTTTTGACAATGCAGAGATCAAGTCATCATGAAATCCACGAGATTGAGGGCATTTTCATGAAATTGTGGCAAGATAAATCACGGTTTATCAAGCAACATCCATAATACAGTTCGATCTTGAAATCACGGCACAAAGATTTAATGAAAGCTATAGTACAAACTATAGATCGTTTTTTGCAGTGATTTTAAAGAATATTATCAAACCGTAGCCAAACCCCAGATTGATTATGGCATAAAAACAGAGAATAAATCATGAACAAAACCCAATACCCAGATTTGAAAATCATGGCACAATAAAAACTACATTTGATTTTACTTTCTGCCGAATCGTGGTGTGAAAACACAGAGCTCGACAAAACACAAAAGCCAAAAACCAGAATGATGAAATCGTGGCACAATAAAAACTCCAAATACAGAATGCATGCCTCCTTGGCATCTCCCCCCACTTTATACAGGGAAAAATTGCTAGGACAAATGGCACGATCACCGACCGGTTTTCTGTTTAGGGTGGAGTAAAATCCTCCTTGGATTCCAAGATGTTTCCTGTCAAGGTGGGTAAAACACAGATAACTTTCCTTGTTTTAAAATCTGTTTCTATTGCTAGAAAACCACATGCCTACATCCACGTAGTAATAGATGTGTTCCCCCTAAAAGGCTCACGCCCCACCCTCAATTGAATGAGAGACTTAATTAATAGTTATTCTCCACTACAAGACTCATTTGACAAATGGAAAATCATTTGTTGTTTTCCCATTTAATTTGTTTTACCCAAACAAAATAAACAAGGATCTGTGACTACCCTTACGAGTTATCCTTTGAATGCTTAAGACATATATATATATATATATATATCTTTCCTTAACTTGGTAACCGCATCATGTGAATGTATTTAGAATGGTTTTGATATATATATATATATATATATATATTCTTTGTGAATACTTAAATAGACCATTTCCTTGTAACCGGAAATGCTATCATAATATGATAGAATAAATATAATTATATACACATACCTATCTACGTTTACTGTTGCATGTTTTTGTGATAGTTCGTATTGTAGTTTTTAATCATGTATCTAAGTATAGCTTGCATCTATACTTTATACAAGTGGGTCAAAAAGTGATTACTTTCTCAGCACCTCTGCGCGAAAATAATCAAGTGGATGACCTTTTATAAACATGTCATCTCTAATTAAAATTAAGATGTCTAGATTCAAATCTTTTCAAGAGAAATCTTAAGTTTCTTATACTCCAAACCTTCATGCATTATTTCTTTCAGACCAGCAATTCGATTTCTGTCATTATGTATTGAGGAGAAGTTATGATTTGGGTTTTTTACAGTCTACAAGTAGCTACTATGAGACTTAGTTTTTCGTCAAGGATTCCACTAACTTAAGAGAAACTTATAGGTGGCGATGTCGAGTCTAGGTAATCATCTCAGTAAGTGTTGAATGCATTTCAGTTTGTGTTTTCTGCATTCTGGTTTATATATATATACTTATAGATCGAAAACCTCGGTTTTATTCATGACCTCAACTTGTGGTTTATAGTTTTGAATCTATTACATGCAAGGGGCATCCACACGATTCACATCGTATTTATTTTGGATAAGAAAATCTCATACTCATATATGTAGAGGAATTATTGATTAGTTAGTTTTGAATGTATATTTTATTCTATGCATAAGTGACTAGTTTTAAGGGGTCCGGATTTCCAAGACCTTTGGATTAGTGATGTATCCTAGCTTATGCCAAAGGATGTTCACTGGAATAAAATGATAGGGAGACTTTGAAGTATAAACAAGAATATTTTATGGCAACAGAGTTGTTGCAGATTGTAACCAACTATTTTGGAAAAATATTACATGCTTTCACCATTTGGTGGATGTAACTCTGAGTTTGGGGTGAACCACGTATATTGGCGTCCCTGTGTTTTGTGTCCAATTGTTCATTTTCTTGTATTATTTTGTGTACTTAAAATGGGTCAAATACTTTAGAAAAGATCATCAATCAAAGTTGGCTGTATAATTGCGATCTCAGTCAACACCTTAGTAATTTTTTAAAAATACTTCGATGAAGAAAATGCTTGCAAGGTTATGAAAAACAATGGAATGTTGAGAAAACCTTTTAATAATCACATTAAGTTATTGTCATCAACAAAACTAATATATTGAGGACTAAATACTTGTAAATATAGGCGTTCAACCCATAAATCTGCACCTTTGAGGTTTGACTTATTGTGAAAACTTATGATTGAAAGATTAACCAGTAAATCACTTGGAGACCCATAGTTTAGGTAAGAGTTTCAGGTCATCATTATATGTTGAGTTATATTTTAAATGGGTATATTAAAAATGTTATTTCAAGGCTGGATACAAGTATTTTCCTAGAAGACACACATGTATTTATACTCGGATGCAACGTATGTATGATTATGAATTTTATGATCACTCTCATGATTAGCATTGGTAGTTTCAAGTTAAATACTTCCAAGAAGGGTAGCCATCCTAAATGATTGTTAAAGGTGTGTAAAAGATTTAAATCCATAGTTATGAATTTACATGAATGTGTGTCTCTTGGGAAATTTAACAATGTTGCATGTACATTTTAAGAGCAATAATGAATGTTATGAAAGCAACAATAATTTGTGTTCATGTATCGTGGTTACAAGTTGTCTATGGCGCAAAGTTTATTCAGTGATCTAGGGTTGTTACAATGATCATGTGAGTACTAGAAGGTATAATAAGCATGTTTGGTTTATGTTATCAATAGAAATCTTAGTAAGTTGGATGCAGATTACATGTTTGGTTTCTGTAGAGGAGGTTGGATGTAAATCGTCAAATGATTGTTTTACAATGCGTGTAGAGTTGAAATTATCGAATTTGATTAGACATGCTTCATTGAAATTCCATGTAAAATCTGCCACTAACATGATTGATTCATTTTGTAGTAATAGCGAAACAAAAATTTTACCCCTTTTCACACATAATGGCATTGAGGTATAAAGGGACTCAGTACAGATGGTATTAGAGCGAGAGTTGAAACACTTGGGCCTATTTGGGCTCAAAATTCTCCTACATATTTCGTTTCAGAACTAATGATTGAGTTTTTCCTTGTGATAACAGAGGTCAACAAGTCCACACTGTTCAGCAATACAGGTACCTTAAGTTGTACTAAACAAAAATGTTTTATTGACCTTGTAGTTGTATAGGAGAAGGTGGAACGTCTTCTCAAAATCACAACGAAGATGGCCATTACTTTTCCACTTCCACGTCAGGCCAATGACATGAGTACGTAGGTATCTTTCTATTTTTCTTGATTACTTTCGAAGAGGTTTATGAATGGCTAAGATGATTGTTTCGTCTCTATGTAAATTGCACAAATAAATTCTTAGTGAAGTATAGAAGACTTCTTAGACAAACTCATGGTTGATGAAAGTACTATAGTAGCTTCTATTATAATAGTAATGTGGGAGTTGAATTGATGTAAAAAGTGACCTTTAGAACCTACATCCATAGTTGAATTGGCCGTATGTTAAAAGATTCTTAGAATTCCATGTGAATTGTGATAGGTTACACAGTGAATAGCGTTTCTAAAGAGTAGAATTGAAAGGGTTACCTAATTACCTAAAAACCTAATGCGAATTGAATATTGATAAGTCTTTTGGACCTAATTAGGGGTTCATTATTTGTAAATGTAAGTGGCTAATGAGAGTATACTCCAGGGTCGTAGAGGTATCATTATGTGAGGGATTATGGTTATAGACGTGTAAATATACATAGATAACTTACCTGAATCCCTCGAGGATAGAAAGGTAGCTATTAAAATGGAACCTGATAAGTTGATCATTTAGGAGTAACTATATTACCCTTGGAAAATTCTCAAAAGGATTAGCCGCAAACTATCACGTATAGTAAAATGGTTTAAGCAAAAGGTAAGTAATGCTAAAGTAGTAGCCATGCTAAAACATATGTTGCACTGTCATTATTATACAAAATACAAATTGTATTAAATAAATGTTACCAATACTAACACTATGTAAAATAGGAAAGCACCTCTTTACATTTGGAATTTCATGTAAAATCAGGAACGAAACGATTCCATTAAATTGTATGGATACATGTTAGTTGAACATAGATGATTGAATATAGATGTTGGTAATAAATAATTGGTTAAGGTGCATGACTAATCATAGCCAAAGCAAATTTATTGACTAAGCATTTAGATTGAAGGTAGGAAATAATGTTTCTCAAAGATTTGGGTCCATTAGTTTTTGACAAAACTCTTTTACCTATATGTATGCACATAACTATCGTACGACTTTGGGTCCTAAATGCATATAAAGAAGAATTGTGTTCGCGAACTAATAAAAATGGTTAGTCGTTGCACCTAATAAGTGAATGATGAAAGAAGTGAATGTTATTTATTTTCTGAACCTGTGTGTAACAAAAATTCTCAGAAAGTAAATGTTAACTTCTTTATCAGAAGTTGCTGAATTAACGTGTGAATGTTGAATGCCATTAGCGTACAAAAAATATATGCTAAGTAAAGGTAGGACTTGAATTTCAGAATTGTTAGGAAGAGAATTTAAGTTAAGACAATATAGCACTGTTATAATGTACCATTTACATATAATCATTAGTGTGCAAGAAATTGGGTTATGCACATAAATATTATTGAGCTATCTATACATTTTCATTGACATGGTTGATCTCCTTATAAATTTTCATGAAAAATGGCAACATTCCTTATAGTATTTCTTCAAGAGAAGGAAAAAGAAAAAGTAGACTACTTATGAACTTGCACCACAATACAACTAAGGTAAATAGCATGATGTGTTGTGCCTAATATTTCTGGTCGTGCAGAAGGAGTACACCTATATGAAGGCTCCAATTTTGATGAACTAGAATAGTGGTAAGACATGACATAAGTAGTTGAGGTATGAAATCAAGATAACAGTTTACTCTGTTTACTTTGGATTACTGATGTTATTGGAATTTCCATGTCGCTAGCATTGCCACTGATGAATGTGGTATAAAGTTGGAATATCCCTAGTAATTATCCAAATAATAGATGAGTTGGGATGTCTAAAGGTATTGATATTGAAAATAAGTGAGTTGATGAATGTGGTATAATGTTATATGCTAACATTGCAGGATATGCTAGGAACTCTAGTAGTCGGAGTTGATGGTTAGAAAAAAATATTTGCTGCCGTAAATAATGAGGTTAAGTATGGGTTACGTTTTACTTATTATAATTGTCGAATCTTGAAGTTTTATAAACAAGGATTAACTGTGGATGATGTTGTTTACATACTGACATTGCAGGCTTCACCAAGATTATGACCATTGCTACAATCGACGTACATTATGGTATATAAATCCGCCTGCGTATATAAGTTGCGCTCAATTACTCAGAAATGAGTAAGGAGTAATGTTTCTAGATGATTTACAATGTTATATAGCTCATAAATGATGATTAAATGATTAATTAAATTCTGGTTTATCGATAGATGCTTTGACTATCCATGTAGGAAATTCACAAATCGAGACAATGACAGTAAGTCATAAACACCAAGGACTGTGCGTTACAAATAGTCAAAGTTAAAATTTATACTAGATACGAACAAGGAAAAATTTGAATGCTGCGGGAGCACCATGGTGTTAGGCAAGTGATTGCCATGTGAGCACATTGGTGTTAGGCATATATGCTACAGGAGCACAATGGTGTTAGGCAAGTGATTTCCGTGTGAGCATATTGGTGTTAGGCATATGGTGTGGCAAAAAGACCTAGGCAAAATTAGACATCTAGAAGACAAGACATTGTTTGATGTCACTGAGGGGAAACCTTTTAACTAGTGGTTAAAAGGGAAAGTAACCTTAGAAATTGTTGTAAGTCCACACAATAATGGAAAAGAAACTCAAGGGAGAGTTTGGAAAACATAACGAACAAAAAACATGTTAACGAATTTCCAAGTAATTAGACTGTTACATGCTTAATGTGTAATGTGAAGGAAGGATTTCCTCAAGTCGAGGATGACATGACTATCCAAAGGTTGGAGATAAAACCAACATCGAAAGGGTGGTAATTATATTTTATTGATGAATAAATTGCATTATGAAAATAATTGCGTATTATGATACCAATAAAAACTAGAAAGTGTCCCATAAATTGCAGATTATTACAATGCAAAAGGGATATATGGCTTATGTTTAAGTTGAATTATGATTTTGGACATGATGTACTTGACCCAAACTTGTTGTAGGGAACTACAGGTCTTGAACGATAGTTACTTAAGAAGTACCGAAAGATCTTTGCGGTTCAGAACAAAGAGATGAAAAGAAGAAAAGATGACGAAATAGAAGAAGGAATTTTGGTCAAAGAAAATGTGGGAACACCAAGGACGGTGTTATCTTAAGGGGGGGGGATGTAATATCCCTCTTAAATGCCTCTAAATATTTTGTAATTTCTGAATGTATTTATTCTCTGGTGAGGAGCTCAAGGCCAAGGCCCCACCAGCAGAACCTTGTATGTTAGGTGATGTGATTTCCTAAGTCTTGGACTTCGGAGGCTTAAGACAT
Organism: Pseudotsuga menziesii; assembly: GCA_001517045.1. Classification (NCBI taxonomy): domain Eukaryota; kingdom Viridiplantae; phylum Streptophyta; class Pinopsida; order Pinales; family Pinaceae; genus Pseudotsuga; species Pseudotsuga menziesii. Next base: position 135,901 of record LPNX010504602.1, on the reverse strand, counting down.
GAGTGCAACTTCATTCAGACAACCGAGTCCACTAGGAATAGAGACTAGTGACCCAGTTCTTCATGACCTAAATGTTGTGGTAGAGGGAAGCTCTCTACGATATTTT
>LPNX010504602.1:53918-134166 GCA_001517045.1 Pseudotsuga menziesii | reverse complement strand
TATATATATATATATATATATATATATATATATATATATGTATGTATACATGTATTAGTGGAGAATGGTATATAGGTATTGGACACATATATATATTTGTGGTATATAGTAAATGAATAACATATAGTGTTATATATAATGGTGAGACGAATCTCACACACATAAATGTATTGTATGAGGAACCATATATATATATATATATATATATACATAATTGTGTTTATGAAAAATAGTATATATACATATATGCTAAAGACATATATTTGTGATATATATTTGTGTTTATGGGAAATAGTATATATATATATTAAAGACATATATTGGTGATATATATATTTGTGTATGTTGGAGAATAGTGCATATATGATAAAGACATATATAGATACTTAGATTATGATGAACATAAAGGAAAAAATGATAGTAAAAGAATTATGGTGTATAATTACATATTGGTGGAGACAATCAACACCAATTGTTTTTATGTCGGGTTAATGGTAGAGGCGTTATTGAAACACTTGGACTTGCATTAAGTGTGGGGAAAATGTTATGGCTGATTTTAAGCTCATATACATTGATATTAAATGACCTGTTTATGGTAGCCAATTTTAGGAGGCGTTAATTACTCGCCTTGATTGAAGGCGCATGGTGACAGCATTCAGGAATTTGTAAGCAATAATAATGGAAGCGTTAGGGCGTAGGTGAGATAAATTCCGGCTGGGGAGTGCTGGAAGGGGGGCGTTTTTCATTGGAAAAGATTGGAGATCCAAGAGGGATACGATGGAGATGGGAAAGGGCGGTTGTATTTTAATTTTTTCTGGGATGCTTTACTGGGGTTGTTGAACATCATCGCTCAATCATCCATAGCTAATAGGGTGCGCTGCATGTGCTTATTGTTACCGGAGCTAACTTACTGGAGCGCTCTTCTTGGCCGCGTGGTGTCTCAATTTTTAAACCGCTGATGTAGCCATGATTTTGGGACAAAACATATTTTACTGGAGTTTTCCTTTTCGCCTCCTAGAGAAGGCTGGCATTTTCTTTTTACCAGCAAAGACGTCCTCCATGGAGCGGACCAAGTCCTGGGCACACCTGAGACTGAACATCTCTGGAAATGATGGAAGGCTGCATTGTTTTGCTGATAATAAATAGAGGTAGAAGACTGTATTTTGTCCTATTGTGAATGAACATACATATTTAGACTGTGATTTGCCTTCAATAATGTAGCCATTGGTATAAGGTAGCGATTTGCCTTAAGGAAAATGAAACGTAGATGGAAGGTTGCATTGTCTTGCTGATAATAATCAGAGATAGAAGACTGCGTGTTGTCTCTTGTGAATGAACATAAATATAAAGACTGTGAATTTCCTTCAATAATTACCCATAGGTATAAGGTAGCGAGCTGCCTTATTATTAATGAAACATAGATAGAAGGCTGCATTGTCTTGCTAGTAATGAACACCGTTACAGGGACTACGATTTGTCTGACGGTATTAAGCATAGATATAAAGGATTGCATTTTGTATTAATGATAATTATAAAAGACTGCTATTGTCTTGACCATGTTGAACATAGATGTAAAGGCTGTGATGTGTCTTATGATTTGATAAGATAGATCGAAGATCGAATATGAGGTGTAAAACGCTGTCCGGTTAAACTCAGATATGATAGCTTATATGGCTGAATTTCGTTGATACGATTACTTAGATGGGAGACTATCATGTGAATGAATCTAGATTCCATTTGCAGATCGTGTATTCCCGTTTGTTGGGTGATATGTCCCTTTGGAGGATCGACCCATGAATTACTTTATATGTTTTTGCTCGCTTACTTAATTACAGGGTGTTGGTTCCTTTTGGGAAGGGCTACCTCGTTGTTAGAGAATTGAATCCCTAGAACCTTTAACTTTTGATTGCTTATTTATTTATAAGGGTGTGTTCCCATGTATGCTTGGAAATTCTCTTGTGGGGAATCAACCCTTGATCCCTTGTTGTTGACTATGATTGGATTTGTGGCATAAATGTACTAACTGATTAAAGAACTCAGATGCACTATTGAATTTATAGTATAAATGTAATGCTTGATAAAAGAAATTAGATCCACAGCACGATTAAATGGTCGATAAAAGAATTTAAGGATAAAACTTGATACCATTTTAATGGAAAAAGTTTTGAGTGAAAACACCATATTCAAACATACTTATATAGATAGATCGATATATGAAAACATGTTAATTATACAAAAGCTCAGCATACTTCTACAATGCCGACTCGGATTCGGCCGCGACTTCTAATTTTTCACGGTGCTTATCAATTCGCTATAAGAAACGTGGCGAAGCGAGGAATTAATTCAATTATATTTATATTCTCCACGTGGCGAAGGAGTAATTCATTTATATTAATATTTTCCACGTTGACGCTGAGATGGTTGCTGATATTAATTCATTTATACTAAAATTTTCGTGTGGTTTTTTCATATTTGCGTAAAATTTGTGGCAGTCGGAGCATTTTGTGTAAAACAGATAACTAAACCTCGACATAGTTCTACGTATGTATTTTGACTTGACGGTCTTTTTAATTAACCTGTAAGAAATTGACTCCCATACTCAATCCCACATGGCCAAGCGCGTAAATATCTCAATCTATAAATAAAAGAGAGAAGAAAGCATTGTTAGCGGGCGGTAATGAGATTTAGCAGAACCGGAGGTTCAATGTTCCCTCCGTAATTCAGTTAGATATTGATGCTGACATTGTTGCTCCTGAGCCCACGATTGGTTCACCAAATTTTATCATTATTTCAGTTCATTACTTTATGTAACATTAACGGCAGTAAGAACATTAATTTATGTAACATTTAACGGAGTAAGAACATTTATTCAATGCTTGGTTAGATATTGTGAAGTTTATTTGAAAGATAGTGTATCTTAGCCATCTCTTTTTTCTTGGATACAAAGATCACTGAAATGCCTTTTTCCGAGCTCTGCTCTTCTTCAAGGAGCATGTACATTGCCGGTTAGCAGCTAGTATATTAATATTTTCCACTTTGATGCTGTAACCGTTGTTCCTGTTTTTCCACAAAAATTTTATGGTTAAAATTCTTTAATATAGTGGCAAAATTTGTATTGTTTTATTTTAGAAATTATAGAAACATAAAAAACATTCAACAATATAAAAAAATCAATTGAAAAACATTTATAACCAATCAAGATTCATTTGACAAGTAGAAAAACTTCTAAGAGAAAAATCAAGATTAGATAAAAATGAAATACAATTTATACAATGTCCATTGAACATGAAGATTGATAAATACAAAACATGGATTGAACCTAAAAAATATGTTCATGAATACCAAAACTACTATTTTAAATCATTTCAATAACAAATTTCACTCCTTTCCAAAAAGAACCAAATAAATGCTTATAAAATAACACAACAAACAAACTACTCTTGTGATGCACATACCTGAAAAATCATTCAACCACGGGAACAACCCAACCAATATTGAGATCCATTGAGGAGAGGAATCCCTTTATAAATGTTGATGGCCATTCAACTTTGTGAATCAAATGAGAGACATACTCCAGAATAAGAAATAATCATTAGCAAAGGTATCTTTTGGTGATGGACTAGTGGTGCTAGGGTGGATGTGTATTTCATTTGCTCAGGGAAAACCCTTGCAGTCTGAAGAGAGTATCATGTACCTTATGAATTAATAGGGAAAGAAAGGGTGGAAGTATCCTAAGAAAGGGTCGATGGTAATGGTCGAAACAACTTGAATAAGGGTTCAACTCAATAGTGGAATCAACTTGAGCAATGGTGAATAGTTACTCCAATTTGAACTTGTGATTTTGATTGGAACAATTCAAAGTACCTCTTCTCCTTGAATCTGAATTCATAAAACAAATGACAAGCTTAGTCGATCATGATTCTTGCAAACACTGATTGTGATATCAAACTAGAAGGCAAGCTTTCCTCTTATGACTTTTCGGGGCCTTTTGAGAAGTACATTCATCTATGTTTAAATACCAATGGCTCCATTTGAGATATGTGGTTGAACTCTTCTAGTCAAGTATCCATATCAACCATTTGCAAATGCAACGAAAGAGGAATTGACCCACCATCTCACTTACTATCCATGTCTCACTTCTCAATAACTAAGTAAATATTGATTGCAAGGTGACCAAGGCACTTTATCCAACATGACCCTTGATAATTATGCATGTTTTCATAACTAACCAGCTAACTCCGTCGAGCATCGATTTAAGTTCGAAGCTACATGTGCCCTGGCATGAGCTCCTTCCCCTATCTAATGACTATAACTCAAGCATGTACTAAAACACAAAACGAGGTAGAAATATGAAATTGAAATAGACTCAAGACTCAATGATGATGGTGGAATTACGCACAACCTAAGTAGAGTCGGCGAGTTTGGAAATTAGAGTAAAGATAAACAAAATTTGAATGTTTAAAACCACTTAAGCTCCAAAATTTCAAGTTTCATGATCACATTTCCATAATCCAATAACCATTTGAATAACCACGTGTCCAAATCCACTTTCATAATCACATTTCCAAATGTCAATAACCATTTGATTGAACATAGTTCTAAATCTATATCTGCTAATTCCAATCATTCAACTACATTAATTATAAAGCAGTGCAAAACATGGTGACTTCCAATTTTAATTTTTTTATCATGCAGTGCGCAATTTAATCCAAATTATGTGGTCACGTTCTCCTTTAATACATTACCTTTTCACCTAAGTTACACATAGACACAGGTTCTTCACTTAGTGAAACTATCTCATAGCCCCTTAGTTCATGAGATATTAAAGAATACCCCTAATTTCACTAGATATTGATAAATACATACCAAAATTCTTTTGTTGATCCCCCCTCCCAATACATATTTTCAATTTTGAAAAAGTTCCCTAATTTCACTGGATAGCACTTTTTATACCCCCATTACCTATAAACCCACAATACCCTACTCCCCTCCCCCTAATACCTACAATATATTGACCTTGTTTCTCAAAATTTAAACCCCCCCCATTATGAATGAACGAGATAATATATTGGTCAACACAGTGAATTCCCTGTGCACATAGATTCGATGGGATTGGAGAAGGAATAGTTGTCAAGCTATATTAAGTGTTTGAAGCATGTTTCCAATTGATTTCAACTATAATAGCCTAACGAAACACAATTAACATTAATTCATTTATTTGTTACTAGGATACTATCTTACCACAACATATTGTCAATTAATGTTTTATTTGCTACCAGGCTACCGGTTTACTAGAGGTGGTTATCAATTAATGCTTGGCGGTTAGGGTTGCAATGTGTGTCATAGGTGATTACTAAATATAACCTTGAGGAAAAGAGTGGAAAGGTATAGAATCATGGATTTTATGGATCAAATTTGTCAATAACATATAAATTCTCCATCAAATTTAACTTAGGAGAAAGAGTTATCAATCACCTTATTTTGAGAAGTTGTCTCGTTCAAATCCCTGAATAATTTTGGACTAGTTTTCTAACCAAAAAATGAAGCATAGATAGACTATATCAAAAGTGTGTGTAACTTTGACTTCCACACATCGCACACACTCTTTGTAGAGTTTGGAAATATTGTTGTAGAATTCTCCTCCATTAATATCTTAATGTACAGTCTTGTTAAATTTTTCTCCAATCCTCCAAACTTTCAAACTAGCCAAAGTTGATGACATTATGAATCCACGGCTAATAGTGGAACCGCCTTACAATATAGCACATGTCCCATCCAACAAGTGATAATTGTTGCATACAATAAAATACACATAGCTTTGCAAGCATGGCTTTGGAGGATTCAAATCCTAAAAGAAGACAAGGTCGTGGAGTGGAATTTTGAAGACTTACATAATATCTTGATAGATTCTGGACTACAATGATGAAGAAAATTTTCCCTTCATCGTTCCCATTTCGGAACTCCAATTACAGGATGAACATGATGTCTCTAGATTTCGACTCCAAGACACAAGCTGTAGGCCAGGTTTCTCCCACACCAGTCTATCTAGGTTAATGGAATCTCAAGAGCCAAAACCTCCCTCTGTTTTTTAATCCGCAAGTGTTTTGGAAGAGCATGAGCGATCCCACAAACCATCCTAGTAGTAATTGCCAGAGTACAATCTTTACCCATGAAAATAAGTTTATTCCTGGCCAACTAAATCCCCCAAGTCACCAGGGGAGGAAGAAAAATCATGATATCCGAAGAACCCAATATTCTCCAACGTTCCTAGGCATGCATGATAGAATCCCCCTCCCATTTGTACCCGGGATCCAATCCCAGCAGTGTACAGGATTCCCCCCAAACTGCCACACAATATGTGCAAGATAGAAAAAGATGTGTAGTTGTTTCCCCGACGTTCTGGCACAGTGCACACCAACCCGATCCAATGAATCCTCTTTTAAGAATATTTTCCCAACAAGGGACTTTGTTTTCTAAAACACACCTTCAGAAAAGGCGTGTTGTGGGGGGACAGTGGAATTTCCAAATTTTCCGCCACCACCTCTCAACTTGCACATCATTGTCCTGAGCGCTCAGGAGGATATATCCTTCTTTAGGAGTGTACGTCCCACATGAGGCCCCATTCCAAATGAGTACATCCTCCTCCAACCTAAGAGGAATCATGGATAATTGAAGAGCCCCAATATACATATTCAGTTCTATCTTTTCCTATTCATTGAGTTCAAAATTAGTTACCGGTCGCCACGACTGTGTCCATCGAATTTCTTGTACAGGAGCTGCTAACTGAAAGAGATAGTGAACTCCAAGCTGCCTCAGAGAAACCACCAACAGTTCAGACAGCCTAAATCTGCCATTGCATCTGAGCCACAGGTCGACTCCCACCCGCACATTTCTACCATCACCCACCTTCCAGGTCAGGTTTTCTTCAATGACAGCAAAAGATTTGATCACAGCTTTCCAAATGACCGAACCACCCTTGTGGCCTTTGTAAGGGCTTCTAATCCAGTCAACAATAGAATCAAGGGCAATATATTTCTCAATCATAACCTTGGTCCACAAGTTTTCAGAGTGGATCAAATACCATCTTCCTTTTGCTGCCAACGCCCTCGCAAAAAGAAAGATATTTTTAAGTCCCCAGCCCCCTAGGGATTTAGGATTATCAATATTCTCCCATCTGACCCATGGGGAGACCGAGGCATCCTTGTGTCCACTCCACAGAAAATGTAGGCAAATTTTCACATTTTTTCCAAGATAGCCAGGGGGATCTAAGAAAGAGACATCCAGTAAATAGGGATAGCTTCCAAAACCGATTTTACTAGAATGAGTCTCCCCGCTCTAGAGATCCAATGATAGCTCCAAGTATGAAGATGCTTCTCTAATTTTTCAATCGACCACAACCAGTCCTTCTTGAGATAGTTGTTGGGTTTTAACATAAAGACGAGATATTTAAGGCGCTCATCCAAATTGGCACGAATGAAGGGGAAAAGTGTTGTGGCGTGTCTTACTTCCACCACATCCATACCATGAGTCGTCAGTGAAAACTTCCCAGCATTAATTTCCATACCAGTCGCTGAAGAGAAAAGACCCAAGAGTCCAGAAATAGTATTGACATCATGAACATTCCCGGAGCAAAAGATAAGTACATCATCCATGAACAAAAGATGTGTAATTTGCAACTATGGAGCAACATTTATTCCAAACACCTGTCCCTCCCTGTGAGCTTTCTTCAACAGATGACTCAAACCTTCAGCTACAGGAAGAAATAGTAAAGGAGACAGTGGACAACCTTGCCTCAATCCTCTCTCCGCATGAAAAAAGGGGGATGCAGCCCCATTGATCAGAACATAGAAAGACATTGTAGTAATACAGCTCATGATCCACCTGACAAAAGAAATCCCAAAGCCAAGATGAATTAGTAGCATATGTAAATAAATCCAGCTTACATTGTCATATGCTTTGGACAGATCGATCTTTAAGATTGCCCCTTTGATTTTACGAGTCTTCATACTGTGGAGGCCTTCCTGTGCCACCCCTATAGCTTCATGAATTTGTATGCCTTTGAGGAACCCAAATTGTTCACCAGAAATATGATCAGATAGTAAGTCCTTTAACCTTCGGGCTATAACCTTAGTGATCACTTTGTAGATGCAATTACATAGTGAAAAAGGTCTGAAGTCATTCAGAGACTTAGGGTTATCCACCTTCGGGATAAGTGCAGTGAAGGTCAAATTGAAACAAGCTGGGATCCTTCTAGACATGTGTGAATCTTCCACCACCTTTAGAATGTCATCCCCCAAAAGGTCATAAAGTTCTATGAAGAATTCGATGGTCTAGCCATCAGGTCCAGGACTTTTGTCCTTCTGAAAAATCTAAAGAGTCGCTTTCAAATCTTCTTCAGAAACCTCTTCCATCAACGAGTTGTTTTCCTCCTCCCCTACAAACCTTGGAAAGACTTGAGCAACTTGCATGGTCTCTGCAATATGTGCCCCAGCCGAAGCCTTGAATAAATTCTGAAAATGTTCAACCCCAGTCTCCGCTAACTCCTCAAAGGTTTCACGCCTACGGCCTCTATCATCCTCCAGGCTCTAGATGGTATTCACAGCTTTCCTTCCCTTGGCATATGCATGAAATTTTTTTGTGTTTTCATCCCCGCAAGCCAACCAAATAGCCCTTCTCTTTAATCGCCAGGTCTCCTCCCTATCTAGTAGGAGAGTGTTTCTGCGATCAGACCAACCAAGATGTCCTTAGACTTCTGATTCAGCATACCCCCATCCTCCGAGTCCATAATGGATTCTATCTCCATTTCAATCTTCCGCAACTCAGCTTCATCTCATCACCTCTTTTCCACCGCCCATTGTTTAATGAGCCTTTTCAGCTGGACAAAATTCTCTGCAAATTGGATGGCCGCCATCAATCTGGAAGCTGGATCATAAGAGACCCAATTAGTGAGAATCAACTGTCAGAAAGAATCATCCTTCAGCCGCTTCTTGTTGAATTTTAAAGGGCTGGGCAGTTTTACCAGCCCACTCCTATATTCTAGAAAAATCGGTAGATGATCAGAGCGTCCCCCACATCCTACCCATTACTTCATAAAGTGTTTTTGTTCCACCATCTTTTCACTAACAAGAAACCGGTCAAGACACTTAGCCACATGCACATCCCCACACCGGTTGTTATGCCAAGTCGGCTTAAGCTTAACCGGTTCGATGTCCAACTAGTTTCTCTCAATGAGCTTCTAAGTAAAGTAATCAGAATGTACATCTGGGAGAGAAAAGGGCCCCCAAACCTCCACTTGACCCCAAGAAAAATTAAGATCTCCTCCAATGACATCTAAATCTCCACAAAACAAATCCAAAGAGAAAACATTGTCCCAGAAAGGAATTCGATTAATATAAGGACCATAAATGTTGAAGACATCAACAGGGTCCCCATGATCCAAACTTTGCGCCTTCATTCCCAGAACCGATTCCATACCCCAAATATTTAGGGCTTTTACCACACGGGTGTCCCTGCCCATAGCTAGACCCCTCAAACAACCCCGAACATCCAGGGTCACAAAGGTCCAACCAAAAAGCCAATTCTCCAACTTCTCCTTGATCTCATCACCACTGCCAAGAGTTTCCTGTAACAACATTATATCTGGGTGTTCTAAATCAAACACCTATCGTAGTGTAGGTATTTTTAAGGGGACTTGCCAGACCCCAACAATTAAAGGACATAATATTCATCGACGACCCTTTTTCTGGGCCTGTACTTCTCTAAGTGCCCGTTCAATAGATAATTGTTTTCCTTCAGACAAGTCCTTCTGTGCCCTAGACTGTGCCTTAGCCAGAAAGGATTTTCGCCCCCTTCCCTGAGGCACAGGGAGTGAATCTTTACCTAAGCCCCCAAGATGGTTTTTTTTCCCCGACCTAAGAAAATATCCAGATACCGCAGGGGAGGGTTGGGTAGAGGGCTCATCCTCAATCTCAGCATCGACCAAAGGTAAAGATGGAACCTCCTCTAAACTTGCAGCAGTGGAAGGGGTGGAGACAACCAAAGGAAGTGATGATATAGCAAGGTTCTTTAATTCCCCCCCCATCAAATCCATCCCAGAAACCTAAAAAATATTTGCGAAAACATTTAATGACAGAGAAGGGGCAAGAGAAGAGATACCCGGTGGAGTCGGCCCCGAACCCGGATGATCATCAGCAGTCGTCCCTACGACCACCACCTCCCAGCATCGATTTTCTTCCTCCACTTCTAATACAAGAGCCACCGCCTCTGTGTGCATCTCCTCTACCTCAGATGAAGAAGGTCCCATAGAAGGCGATGACACACCATGGCTCGAACCAGACCCTCGAGGACCCCGCTGAGGACCTTGACCATTGATCATGCGCACCCCAAGGATGCAATCCACCACCAGGTGTCCATAAGTATGACACCCGCGACATCAAAAAGGTATATTTTCGTAGTCCAGCCTCTGCTTAAAAAAAGTATATCCCCATGAAAGGTGAATTTATTCATACAATCCCTCACGCACATTAATATTGACAAGTATCCATGCCACCCTGCGCAGCTTAGTAACAAGGAAATACATATTTGCCTCCATAAAGGTTCCAAGAATACTACCAATGCATGTAAAATGTTCCTTGGACCAATATTGTCTCAGCAAGCCCTGAAGCCTAACCCAAATCGGTGCAACGTCTACCCTTTCGCGTGAGGCATCAAAGGTTGGTGTCCACAGTTTAAGCAAAATAGGACATTGCTCAATTGTCCAGTTTCTCGCTAGAAGCCAATCTACATGCTCCTGTAGGGAGAAATTTAGAGCAAACCATCCCCTGGTCAAACCCTCCAACTCAGGGATCACCCCCAAATGACCAACCCAAGAATTAGTTAACCATTTCTTAATCACCGGAACCGAAACGTTCTTCCCAATAATCTTTCCTACCATAGTCAAAGAATCCATCTGAACAATTTGTGTCCACCAGATGTCCTCACCCAACGCATACGAACATGCCACCCGTCTCTTCTTTACATAAGCCTTTCGATGCCTGTTGCCTCTGCGTTCCCCAGCCCTATCCCCCAGTGGTTCAGAACCTCTTCCAGAATTTCTTATCGGAGCAAAGCCATTTGCAACAAGGTCTTCTTACCCCTCCGTGGCCACCACTAGTACGAAATTCCCACCACCCTGATCAGTATCCTCCTCTCCATGCAGGACCGGGTCCTTAGCACCAGAATACATAAGGTTCAACTATTCCACTGAAATTGTAGGAGGATAAACGCAACCGCCCAAAGAGGAATCCCCTACCACAGGATGGTTTGTACATTGTAAAACCGCTTCTCCATCCCCTGTTAACAGCGCAAGGTCACCGTGAGTGCAATGAGGAGATTTGGAGAAAAAAAATGTTGGAGAGAAAACCCCTCCCAGATCCATTTGCAAAGAGGCTAGGAGAAACCCGTCGCCCCAGCTATTTTTTCCAGATGAAGAGCCTAGCCCAAAACCGCCCGTAGAATAGTGAAAAACCCCTTCCGGCACCGGATCTGCCGAATAATCAACCGCATCCTCCAAAACCATGTTGATTGCCGACAGGGACCCAGATCAGAAAGAGGTTAACTGAAATACTTGATAATTCCCAGGATCAAGCCCAAGCAACTGTCCCCAGTCAGTAGCTGCCAAAGAAAGCATATACCTGACACTCCAAACCGTTCGTAGGTTTACAAGCAAAGTTACCCTGAAGAGGAGAACCCCACCGACATCCCCAACACTACAAAAATGATAGCATATTCAAAACCCCCGTGAAGCATTAATTGAACAGGTGTTTGTCGCCATCATTCGCCTGACATACTAGTCAAATCCTGTCAGCGGTAGATCAGGTCTCAGGCTGAGGCCCGATCAAACAAACCCTACCCCTACACCCTACAAGCTCCCCATTCTCCCAATGTTGATGAGAGAAATTGTTATTGTAACAGAGATCCAAAGATTAATAAAATTTCAAAGCCGAGCAGGCCTTTTAACAGAGATTCTTGTGTTTCCATTGTTAAGTTTTAAGTATGCAATAGTTATAAATATATACACATGGTGAAACTTATATGATACCATTTCATGGTAAAGATAACATAAGGTATGTAAATAAGGATTTGAATTTTCACATATGTTCATGCCAATTCCAATACAATTTTAAGGTGGATTCCTTGCATATAAGAATTGGAATTACAATGATGAAAGTGCCAAATATAACTCAATCTAACAATTATACCAAATTGGAAATTTGAAAATGTTAAAGAAGAATACACAAAGTTGAAAGAAACAATTAGTCAAGAAAGATTGATCTAGCGTCTTTTCTTGGTTCTAGTGAGCCAAGAAAATTTGAACTCACTTTTCTTGGTGTCGTGGAGCAAGGTTTGATTGAATCTCAATACGCACCTAAACCCCAACCTAAAAAATGAAGAGTTAAATCTTTTACTAGAATGACTTCAAAAAATACAATACAATTTTTCAACTTCGGGACTCCCAATTAGCTACATCTCTTAACTTTGGATTTCATGAGAAACCAAATGCATATTCAAACATACATAACAGTTTCATAGACTTCAATGCGACTTCTATCTAGAAAATAAACACACTTTGGAAATTGGCCTCGAGTATAGAAAAAAAAAGTTATAATGTTACAAGACTACCTTAGTTTTAACACTAGCAAACTCAACCTCAATTATGGAGAAAGTGTGAAGTCTTGCGTACACATTCATGACAAGTAGAAACACTAATATTTTCGACATCGCATCAATAACATTCTACATAAAAGAACAAAATATATTACCCTGGTTATCTCAATGCCACGAAATTCTAATATTGCATTTCATGTTATTCCAAGAATCATAACTCGTATCTAAATAACTTCACTAAGAAGCTAAAAGAGTAACCCCACAAAAATAAAACACATAGCAGAGTTAATAGTAATAGTTGCAACATTATCATAATTCCAAAAACTAAATACAATTGTAGAAGTTGCTCTGATATCTTTAAAAAAAGATTAAAGTCTTTGTTGGAAGAATAAAGGATGAAAAAAATTAACTCAAACATAAATCTATAAAGTTTAAGCAAATTATAAACATTCACATATATTTTTATAAAGAAAAATAGAATATATGATAAGTAAAAATCAATGTTAAGTCAAGAGTACTAGTTTATCTTATAGCTATGATGCTATACACGATACAAATTATACTCAAAAGAGTCACCTTCTCCATTTGGAGGTTATTCCTTAGCAAAAACTAGGACTAATATTAATCCAACCCGTGATTTGGAGGTATGAATTGAGCTCATTATTTGTAGGTTTGAATTGAGCCATTATTTGGAGGTATGGATTCATCCCATGATTTGGAGGCTATTCCTTAGCCCACCCAAATACAATAACCCCCAATATTTATATTACTATGTCAAATTAAACCCCCCATGACCAGAAAATATGGGGCAATATATTTTTGAGGCTTTTAGGAATATTCAAACCCCCAATATGAATGGACATGATATGATATTTCCTTTCTAGTGAAATCCCCATGTAATTTACATAGAAGAGTTAGCGCAAGCCTAGGGTGATGGTTGCTAAGATTCTTTAGATATTTTGAAGATTGGTGTTCGGTTGTTTTGATGATTTTGGGGATTTTGAGATTTTTTTTTTCTAAGCCATGGACATTGTATTTTATATGCCAGGGGAAACCGCCAAATATACTACATTACAAATTTGAATAATCGACTATCATCAAATATCTAACGATAGTTGGGCTAAATTTAAAAAAAAAGAAACAAAATCCAAAATTTTGAACCCAAAATCTGGCGACACATTCAGTTTTTTTGGGTTTTGTCGGATGGCATCATTGGATTTTGAAATCAAATATATTTGTGTATTGGTTGAGTCACCTTGATAAATAAACAAGTATTTTACGTATTTGGAGTTTTTAAATAGTGACACGAAAAGGGTGCACATGATGGTGGAAGTGCCTATATGAAACAGGAACTTAGAAGGAATGAATGAGTCATGGTGAAACTCAACTCAAATCATTTGCAAAAATAGTTAACTAGTGCACATTGCATTTGGGACACAAAAGTCATGAACAAGCAAGGATGATGTGCAAGTAAGATAGTACGGTGTGTAGTTGAAGCTCACATTTTGAATGTTCTTCAAGAAACATTGTCTTAGTTGAATAATTATATATTTGATTGTACATGTATTTCAATGTAGGTTCTTTGGTATTGTAAGAAAATACCTAGGATGAGGGAATTACACTCCATTAAAAGTAAGGACATGAGAGAAATCTTTTCGATAGAAACAAGAAAATATGCGTGCTTTTAGGAGTTTTGCATTGATATGGATGGTTGTGACCTTGATAAATTCCAAAATGTTGGAAATGTGAAAGAATGGAAATATGTCCCTCTTAACCCAAAGGGCCTCATCCAATTCCCACATGGAAAGAGATGCACACTAAGTATGGTGCGGTATCATTAGATCATGATCGGGTTTCTGACATGGTTAGGGAAGGTATGCAACTGGACATTAACTAGAGTTTACACATTTTATATATCACATGCTTCTATTTGGAATCAATGATTGAATGTTCAAACTTCCAAGTCGGTCTTGAATGGATATATTTGATTAACAAAATTTAGTTTTATGGCAAGTGATGTATTAGTTATCCCTACACCCCCAGGAAATGAAGATAGTGTTTCATATTATTTAATGCAATGTACCCAAATTAAAAGAAGGTTGGTGCTACCCTATTGAGAAGGTGATCATTCACTTACCCAATTGGAGAGTTGGTTGTCATGGGACACTTTTCCCCAAAATGGAAAAAATAGGGCAATTATATTATTTACCAAGAGTATATGCTTGAGTATATATCTTGTCAGTACAAACATTTGGCGGTGAAAATCAAGGTGAAGACTAGTGAACCAAAGAAATGGAAGATGGAAAACATTGACCATGACCATATCACAGAGACTTACATTTGTATAATGCATTGGCGAGAAGAATGCTTTTAAGACTAACTGATTTTGTATCAATATTTGGCATGGGATAAATGCACTATCAATGACCCTATTATCTATCATATTTTAATTGAAAATGAGATTGCAAGTTGTAATTTATACATGTCTAATTGGTAATTTCTTAAATATTAATTGTAATGTGTGCATGTCTAAAAATTAATTTCTTAAAGAGTAGCTATACAATTCCAAGTTTTAATTGTCAAATTTTGTATAAAATTTGTAATTGTAATTACAATGGTAGATTGTATACTGTAAAATGAAACTCTAATTGTGACTTGTAGATCTTTTAATTTGTAATTTGAAATTTTCAATTGTAACTATAATTGTACCTTATAAATCATAAATTGTAACTCTAATTGCTATCATTAATTGAATATGCCATTATGAAAATTGTAATTTTTTATTGTAAGTAGTAATCGGTAAATATATTCCTTGGTATGACATTGTTATTGTTAATTGAAATTGGCATTATGAATTGTCATTAAAATTTGTAAATATAATCAATGTTATTAGATTGTTATTGTTACTTGAAACTAGCTTCATGAATTTGTTTTCTTGTAATTTGTAAATCTAATTGGATTGTAACTTGTAATCCTAATTGTGACTTGTAAATTGTATTTGACATCCAGAATGTACATAACAAATGAACATAAGATTTAAAGAAGATAAACATTGAACATGAACATAAGATAAACCTTTAACTTCTAAAATTTAATATGTAGCTTGTAAATTATAATTATAACACCCATTCCTAATTAACTTGTAATTGCAAAATTGCAATTTGTACAATCACCGAGATAAACATGAACATACGATAATATTAACATGTAGGTGCATAAAAAATTAACCATACATGATAAAGATAAATTCGCATAAACATAAATAACATATAAACATCTTATATCCAACAAGAAAAATTATGATACAAAATAATAAGAAAAAAACCATTTCTATATATGCATACATAAAAAAAAGGTATATCTTTATGCATAACAATAAAAATAGTGCAACATGAACAAATCTCGTCAAATATGTGGACCACGTTCTTGGTGGGATATATAGTCTTCCCCACTGCACCATGCCCCCTGTGACAAGGCAATGCATGCTCGAAAATGACATCTAAAGATGGGGGATGCAAAAATTAAAATTGTGAACTTTGTAAGTTAGTTAGATTTTAGTACATAAAATTAGGTAGATGGTATATTTTTAAAATTTTAAGTGGATGGGTTAAATTACTTGACTTGATTCCATGGATAGATTATCCAAATTTTGTTGTGTGGTAGCTCCAAGGTGATGCTAAGTCGAAGGGTCCTCACCAGGACGATGTAGAGTCAACCTTTCCCACTCCTCTGTGAAAATTAATGCAGTATCAACTTTCAGCTGTACTTGAGCCTATATATGGTGACACCATGCATGTAATAAATAAAATAATAGTAATTGAACATTATAAATTAAACATCAACTTGAATTCTTTATTGCATTGCGACATAAGTTACAACAACTCATCGACTAACAGTTGATGGCTAGAAATCGAGGGACAATGCATCTCTTGATCCCATGCAATCTCATTTCCTCTACCCTGTACATTTTGAGCAAGGAATAAGAATAAATTTATGATAAAAAATATTGAAATTATACGCATGTACATTGTATGTAACTGATAAAGTCAAGATGAGGGTACTAGCAAGTGTACCATGGAGACATCACTAGGGACAAAGTTTGGATGCTCAACCAATGGAGAAATGGCATTTAACAAATCCATGAAGGTGGTCCTCTACATGGAACAACAAAAAACAAATTGGTGTTACTCAATTACTCTTTTTTATTTCCATGTATTAAACATGATTATTTAACGACATATAATGCAAAAAAATTAAGTATGGAAATATATATGCTCTATCAATGATGGCCTACATCCCTTAAACAAACGATAGTATGCATCTCAAGCACTCATATCATACGTTACAAGTAGAGTCTCATGGTCAAGCACCCGAATAATTGACTCGTCCACCCATGGTAACTTGGGCATTGTAGCTCTAAGGAGTGGTCTAGACCTATCGTTATGCATGGCCATTATAGCACTTTCCAATGTAATGGGCATGGCACCCACCTCAAATATTGTGTCTCAACAACGAGCTGTAATGGCTCAACAACATTATCCAACCGAATAAGTGCACGCCGACTAGGAATGTGAACTAGTCAAGGAGGCGGTGGTGCAGTGGTAGGGTCTCTGCAATCCCCAAGATGATCATAACTATGTCCCTTCCCGATGCCATAAAAGAAAATGACATTCTCATGTAATCATGAAACATGTGTAGCCCAAACTTTGCATTCACATGTTTAGCAAAGTAAAATGGGACTTGGTCATGGTGGGGGAATATGTCCCATGCCCCAATAAACATATCATAAACATGAGGTGCAATGGCCTTAAGCCTAATATCTCACAATCAGAGTAGTGGTGTAGGAGCACAACCAGGAGGGATATAAAAAAAGTGCCCTTGACATCCTTTCATATTGTTGCGTCTTTCACGACCTCCCATTTTTCAGGACCCAATACCTATTCCCTCCTCCTATGGAAAGCATTTTTTCATATGTCACTAAGAGGCCCTACCTTCTAGTGGACCTCCAACAATCCATTGACCACATCAATCATCATGTTGATCGATTGTCTGGATGGGAAATTAAGGCAGATCACCCCTAATTGGGTGTGCACCCAATCAAAATGTAATGTAATATCCTCAATCATGATCCTTGTGGTGTCATCCTCCCAAGGAGGTGGAGAAGGAGGATGAGCACCTAATAAACACATAAAAAATATACCAATCAAAGTACAAAATGATGATACAAAATCAAGATACTAGTAGTTGAAAAATATGTAAACATGAATTTATCGTACATTCGTGATGAAGAACCTTCTCATCACGCTCTAAGGAGGTAAATATGTCGTGACCATCATGCAAGATACTAGCCACAATGCTCTTGGATACATGATTACCAAAAGACCTAGCTAGTGGGGGTGCTTGTGAAAGTAGAAACAAACAACAATTAATAATTGAGTTACATGTATACAATAATTCATTTTTTTATGTAAGTCAATAAAAACAAAACTATATAGGTAAATAGTTCACATACGACTACGCTCGCAACATGGGGGGGTGCTACAACACCATATCCTCTTGTTGAATGCAATTTCTGAAGGGAAGAACCCTATTATGGAGAATGATCTACATGAAAGAATGAAGATAAATCATATATACATTATATTTTAAATACAATAAAGGCTCTAATAAAACCCTGCCTATAAATTGATTTCCCCACAAATATATGTTCTTAAAAACTTAATGTAATGTTTAATGTTGCATTATCAAAAATAAAAATAAAAAATACATGTCAACTCATAAAATAAAGAAATACATGTCCTCTCATAAAATAAAAAAATTATGAAAAATAATCTAAAAAATCCATGTCTCCCTAAAAAATAACAAAATTAAAAATCAAGCCCAAATATATCAAGCATGAGATAGATCAAATTCCTTGAGTTTAAGATTTAAAAAAAGTACACCTCAAGAAATTGGATCCCTCTTGGTGCTTGATAGATCCAGGTTTATGATGGATTTATGTTGGTTTATTTTCAACTAAAGTTTGGATTACACATGTATAATGAAAATATATAATATAGCAAATTTTTGGTTAAAATTACTTAAATAATAAAAAAATTTAAATAAATACATATAATTAATTTTTGGAGGGTTTTGAAGAAATTTCATAAAATTCCTAAAAAAACAATACATTCAATCAATACATAGAAGAACCCGTTTATGAGGGTTTTGAACAAATTTCACAAAATTCTTAAAAAAACAACACTTTAAATTGATGCATAGAAGAATTGATTTTTGAAGGTTTTGAACAAATTTAACAAAATTCGTAAAAAAAACAACACTTTCAATCAATGCATCTAGAAGAACTGATTTTTGGGGTTTTTGAGTTGCCTACCTCTAGTTGTGGAGGCCATGGTAAATAGAAGTGGTGGCTAGTGGCAAGTTGTACTCTTTAGTCAAATCAACATAGTCACACTATACTCCTTGTTTGAGCTCCTATGCAACAAACACATTGAGATAAGATAAGGTTTGATGTTTTTATGTTCTTATACTTGTTATAAGTCAAGATCTTGACCAAGCTTTATAAATCTCGATCGAGCATCATAGCTCGACCAAGCTTTCAAAATCCACAAAATCGTGCCAAGCAGAGGCCTTTTGGTTTGAAATTTCATCCTCACATTCTCTTGATCGATCTTTAAAACTAGATTAAGCATGATAACTCGATCGAGCTACGTAGCTCGATCGAGGGTTTGTCGAACTGTCGATCGATATTTTGAAATAAGCTTGACCGATTTCTTTATTAAGCCCTTGATCAAGATTTTAAAATCTCAATTGAGGGCTTAAGAATAGCTCTATCGAGATCATTTTTTAGCATACTCACACCCTCTACTTGTCAAAAATTGTCACCCATGTTCATGGGAACACCCATATCATGCAATAAGGTATCAAGCATACAAAATATGTTATTCAAACAATGCATGAACAAAAATCACCTCTATAATTTCATCCTTTTATTTTCCTTTGACCTCTTCTCTCGCAACATTTTCATTTAGACTTTTTTTTTACACCAATACCTTATTGATTAGTTGCTTGAGATGAATTATTAGTGAAAATTATCTTGAGAAATCTTCTTTTGTAATGAATCAATTAAATGTATGTGTTGTAATGTTAATGGCATTGTTGTCTGTTGATGTTAGAAGATTCATTTCACCTTTGAGATGAGATTACTTCAACATGCATTATGGGTATTTGTAGTGTTCTTAGCATTTTGCATTTTTTTTTAAATAAAGATTTTCCTTAGATTTCTCTCATGTAGCAAGGCTTTTAAATCAAATTTTACATAGTAATGTTAAAGATGTATTTAAATAATTTTAAGGGTGTTTGATATGGGGGATTCAAATTGCTTCCTATTTTCCAAAATATTGTGAAAGAAGAAGTGTTCAAATGACAAATTTTGTTATTCAAATGCAAATTGTAAGTCTCTTGATAGATTCAGAACATAAAAATTAACCTAAAATTGTACTTCATGATTACTAAACTTGCAGAATTGTTGAAATTACATATTTTATGTTAAATTTTGATTCTATAGAAAAAAACCTACCAAAATAATAGTCTAAATTGATTATTATTATCCCACATTATATTCAAAGTGCAACAAAATGCATGAAGAATGTTTGCACTAGTAATTCAAAACAAATAAAGGGGAAGAGTTGTATATGAATAGTTTAACATAACTTAGGCATCATGGCATATACTAGTAGAGAACTATGAAGAGATTATCGATAAATACTTTGCGTATGACCAAAATTTATGTGTAATTATTCAAGTAGTTTATTAACATAATGCAATATTTACACTAGTCATTCAAATCAAATAAATGGGGATATTTGTATATGAATAAGTTTAAACTTAATTTAGGCATCGTGGCATATACTACTAAATAACTTTGAAGAGATTGTTGATAAATACTTTGTGTATGAACAAAAATTATGTATGAGTATTCAAATAATTTATTGACACAATTTACATTGATGGTAAAAATAACATTATAACATTATATTTTTCTAAAATAGTATCTTAAATGTAAACACAAATCATAAAATTTATAAACATAAATGAAGTTATTGATTATATGAAAAATTAAATGGAAAACATTCATTTAATAATTTCAATTGGTGGAAAAGCAAAAATGTGGCAACACAAACCTACTCGTATATTATTTAAACAAACAATTAAAAAAAAATCATTAACGATGTTACACACTTATGACCATGAAACCCATAATGGTTCGTAAAGTATAAGAGAGCATCCACACATTGCATCTATTTATCAAAATGTTTGTATCAGTGTTTATGAAAAGAAATTAGTATTATATTACTTTGTAGAAGACAATCTAATCTACAACTTTGGACATTTATTCATTTGTAACGTAATAATACAAATGGTAAATGATTGTTTGGGAAGCAAATTACTCAAAGTAGCACGATATTTTGATTGTTAAAAAGATTTTATAAGCTTTATAAAAGAGCTTTTACAAGAAAATTATTTTGATAGATTTAAAAAATATAATATAAATTATGTATTAATAAAATGGAAAGATTATACATGAGAATTATAATATAAATTAAAAATATCTTGGAAGTTAGTTTTGGTTGGATTTTGTCACAGGTTTAGAACCTCTTAACATAACTTTAATAATGTGATTGTGGTGATTAATAGGTTCTAAAAAAAATAGTCATTCTTATGTAGTTTTACATAATAAATTCAAGGCATGATATAAACAAGATTTGTTATGCATATGTGGCTTTATTTTGACTTTCTTTAAAAAAAAATATTTAAGAAGATTTAGAGTTTTTAAATGCATTCTTTGAAACTTTAGATGCACTTGAATAAAAGTCTTAACACGTCCATATAAGGGGCACTAAAATCCCATCAAGAGTAAAATCTAACTCAATAAAGGGCACTAATATTTTTATTCTTTTTTAATTCCTAAATTCCAAAGTTTTTTTAAAATGGAGTTATGTATATCTCCAATAGAATTCCACCTACAATTGGATTTTCCACCTCGAGACATTCAACACCAATATCATATAGATATCGATAATGGTAATCCAACTAAAAGTGTCAATAGTGGCACTTATTCTATAGATATCGATAATGGTAATCCACCTAAAAGAGTCAATAGCGACACTTATTCTCTAGACCATAGTTAAGTAAGCATTGATATCGAAGTTGGCTAATTTCTAGACCATTTGCACCTTTTTAGGCAAGTTTGGCCAGAATTCGGCAACATCATTTGTTGTTGAAAATGAGATTTTCAGTTATAAAATTGCAATTTATGAAACACTTATGAGGTCAAAACATTTAAGATAACAATAATTCAACATAATGAACTACTCACTCGAAATATTGATAGATAAAATCTACTCAGATATAAATCTTATGCACAGTCGTTGTAGGATAGATAAAATCTACTCAATTGTAAATCTTGTGATTTTCATGCCTTTCACATTAAGTTTTAGAGTTAATGACGGTCTTGGGATTTCATGCCTTTTCACATTAATTTTTCTCTAAATTCATGATTCTTGACGAAATTGGATAAAAAACAACTGCTACCATAAAATTAGTATTAGAAAGTGAGAAAGTATCTAGCAAGTTAATAAAGGCCTACCTATCGTTTACAAGAGAGGAACGAGAGCAAGATTCATGGAAAGATTGGATTTTTCTTTCTCTGACGATCAATGATAATATATTATGAAAATAAGTGATCGATAATAGGAACTTCCGTATTTATTTGATATAGCAAGAAAATAGGTCCCAATTCTCCAGTAGGTTTGTTCAATAGTCGGATCTGCCCTATTTATTTGATATAGAAAGAAAAACCTTTTGTAAAGAAAAATATTTTAAAATAACTATTACATATTTATAGCAGAAAAATCTTTTAAAATAACTGTCATATATTTATAGCAGAAAATCCTCTTAAAATGATTGTTAAATACATATAGTAAAAAATCAAAATCTCTTAAAATGATGGTCAAATATTAAAAACCTAACTCTTAAAATGATTAAGATGATTTTAAAAATGGTTGTCAAATACGTAAAAAAAAAACAACTCTTATAATGATTTAAATGAGTACATGATTATATTATTCTAAAATAAACACAAAAATTGATGACCGTGTAAACCCAATATTTGTTGATATATATTGACCAAACAAATATGGATTTTATTAAATTACAAATGAGAGATATGGAGATTGCATAATCTTAAAACATCCTGGTTGTAAATAATTTGATAATCTTATGCTTACCTCTTTAATCCTTCCACTTCCACTAACTCCAACCTCCAAGTCTCCACCCAACGTGCTTCTGCAACTTCTTTCCCACAACTTCAAACCTGTTATCTCCGGGAAGATTGCGGCAAAAACCTTACTCTTACACAACCACTTCACCACAAGGAAGAGAAGCAATAATGAAATGGAATGGTGGGTACTGGGACCTGCGGTTGATCTAAGATTTGGCAGGCAAGGGGTTCGATCTGTTTTGGACGCATCTCACCTGACTGGAAATAGATGACACTCTGACATTGCATGTTGGCTTGCATTACAATTTTCAAACCATCAAAACTACAACGGAAGGGAAGAATAGTTATGTAAACTTATTGAATAGTTATGGTATGCAATTATGCACAGGCCAACCAATGCCATTCGTAATAACTAATATAAGATACAACTTAGAGCATGCACACTGAAACCATTATTAATATTCATGATGGGAGATATATATTAGTAAGCGTCAAATATACACTTTGGATTTTTTCATACCCGCTAGTGTTAATGTTTCAATTTTATAAATAACTGTCAAATACGTTTAAAAAAGGAAAAAAAGTTCCACATGTCGTCAATTTCTAGGCATGTTCCCGCCTGTCACGCGGGTGACCCAGGTTTGATCCTCGACAATGACGATGCTCATGGGTTTTGCTTTAATTTAAATCATCGAGAGGTACGGTGATTGATGTCTCGCATATCCATTTTCTTTATGGAACTTATCACCTTACACGTGACAACAATATCACAAACCAACGCATTAATGTAACGAACATAAAATATATAGATATTAAAAATAATATTAATAGATGATTATTAATTATTAATTAATAATTATCAAAGAGTCATCACTGTAGGTTGGAAAGTCACTAATGGATGTGCATAAGTCCGACCATTGTAAATGTATCATATCTATTCTATCATCAATTTATATATTATTATGGCTTATTTAATATTCCAAGTCTTTTGGTAATATTATTTGTGCAAGTGAATAATTATTCACTTCAAGTGGTATCGGAGCCTCGTTGGCTAGATTCCATCCTTTGGCCATTTTATCGGCTTTCAGCCATTATTCCAGGTTTCCTGAATTGGGTCTTTAACCATAAAAATAGAGAGTAAAAGGAAAAAAAGAGAGACGTAAAAAGATAAAAAGAAAAAAGAAAAAAGAAAAAAAGGAAGAAGTAAAAAAAAAAAAAGAGAAGAAGGGAGAAGATCCCATAAAAAAAGAAAAGAAGGTTGAGTTTAGTCTTTAATTCTCTTTATTAAATAACATAAAAGCTAGAAGTGCATAAAGAAGTGATATTTGAACCTAGGTGGGGAAGTTAACAATCATTCTTCTCAACCACCTAATCTACACACAATCCACAAAGAAGTTAATCTAAACAAAAGGTTAACCAACGTGGAGATCCAAGTGCCTTGTTAATATTATTATTATATTTATGAAAAAATATTATTAATATTAATAATTGTAATAATTACAATTATTATTTAATACAAAAAATAAAGAATACCATTATTATTCAAGAATTTGAAGTCAAATACCCTCCTATAATCGAAAAATTTGAAGACCATTTATTGCCAAAGAAGTCAAAGGAAGATCAATTATCACTGAAAGTCGAAGACTATTCACCTTCGAACACAAAAATGGAGTCTCACGGTGACAAAAAAGGAAGATTCCAAAAGACTAACTCAAAGGTAGCCATTGACATTCTAAAACTTGAAGGGATTATTCAAAGCAAGACTATTATCATTGCTATTTGCCCAACCAACGAGGAAAATCACATTAACGTCAGCTTGGAAAATCAATTACTCGTCCCAGAACTAAGTATAATCGAAAAGAAAGATAAATATGGTGGGAAGCAATATGCCATTAGGGACTTAGAACTAACAATTGATGAGTATAAGTTCACATCCCAATTCAATGTTACGAGTATTTATCTAAATGAAGTTGACATCATTCTCGGCTTATCATGGATGGAAACATTGGGAGCAATCATCTTAAATATGAAGAATTTTTTTTTAACATTTCCATATAAGAAGAAACAAATCGAACTGCAAGACGTTTCAATGAAATAGGATTCCGAGGATGTGTCATCTAAAGATTTCAAAGACATTTCAAACATGATTTCACAAGAAGATAAAAAATCAAGACAAAATATGCAGAAAGAATTTGACAAAGTCATCAAGGACAAAGAAGAAGAGATATCTCGTTTAAGAGATCATAATCAGAAGTTGCTCTTTCAAATCAAGAAGGTGAAATATAGGGCACATGACCATCAAAAGATAGAAGAGGAAAATCGATATCTATAGAAGAAACTATTAGAGCTTAAAGATGATGCAAAAAAGCAAGAAGAAACGATCATGAATCTTAAGAATGCTAAATATTTAGTCAAAAACAAGTTGGTGCACATTTAGAAGAGGACATCAAAACTTTTGGGCTCAAAAAAACAAGTTGAGGAAAACAAAGCAAATACAAATCCAGTCATCAATATAGATAAAAAAGAAGTCAATCCAGCAAATGAACAAACAATAAAAACTCCTTATCAACACCCTAACTATAAAAGTCATTTTGACCAACGACATGGTCAAAATTTACATAAACAAAGAGGTTATGATGCCAAATGCGAAGTAACACAAAATCTATAACCTAAACAAAAAAAAAGAAGTTTTATCCAACAAGGAGACGAACAGGTAGCTCGGATGAAAGTAAATCTTGGATGGATCACTCCCGAGGAAATGCGACAATTCAGTTCAGGGATTCAGAAATTATATCGGGTGATTCCATGAAGATGGGTAACACTTTTTGGCCAAATTTGGCGATGAAAACCTGATTTTTTACTTATGTGCTAGATAGAAGCCCTCAAAACGCATATATGCCATGTGAATTTTGACTTGTAGTAAAAAAAAAAATTGTAGAATATTATGTTGGCTTCATAGTGATATTTTTTTTTAAATATTCCGATGTCATTTAATTTGTGAATTTTTTCATTTAATGAACTGTGTGACCTTAAAAATTTGAAGAAGCTAATAAGTGGTTCGTGTCCACGTAGAGTAATTTAATCTTGCATTAATAATGTAAAAAAAATAAATATATGAGCATGATCTACATAAAATGCAGTGTGATGTGCATATATTTTTGTTAATTTGTTCGCATTATACAATTATTTATTATTTTTTGAAAGTGACCACATTCGATTTCAGCATCGTTTTAAACACATATTTGTCCACGTAAAGGAATTTTTTCTATTTTTTCAAAAATTGAAAAACCAAAGATACCCTTTTGAAGAGGACACGTCGATATGTGATGTGTGCATTTTAAAGAATTTTTTGGCTATGTATTTTTAACTCTGCGGATTTTTCTTTGAGCTGCTTCGAAGTTGCAGTGTGGTTTTCTAAGTATAAGTTTTAGAAGTAATTAAAAAATAAATTTCATATGAATGCCAAAATGCGTGTATGATACCTCAATGGATAGAAGATTTGTTGGTGAATTTATCGATATCAACTCCGCTCAGTTATGTGCTAGGAATGGCAGGGTTTACACCTCTGCAAGGCACAGGGAATTTTTCATTTGTTTGAATGTGGGCTAAGTCTGTTTTTTTAAGCCCTCGACCAAGGTATAAACCTCGACCAAGGTATTTGCTCGGTCGAGGTCCTAGTCCTGTAATATTCTATTTAAAGAGAGCAGCCTTAAGACAAAAGGGTAGGTGGTCATTACATTTTTTGGGAGTTGGTGTCTGAAATGAAAAGAAGGATCATTTATCTTTATTTGTAGAAATGGGTCTTGGAGTATTAGGATTTATAGATATGATTGATCAAATCTATGACTCCTATGACTCCTCGACCCATATCTACAGATCTACTCCTATTCAAATATTAATGACACTCCCTGAAGTCCCTGGTACAAAACGAAATGGAGCCATTTATTGAGTAGTGGGATGCAACTACGCAGTGAAATCTTTTCACATATTGAAAATGGCGAACCACAAAAGAGATTTGGAGAGAGTTTTATGGAGATCAAGGCAAATTTTTTTGTGGAGAGTTCTATTTTCAATATGTGAAAAGCTTTCACTGCTTGCAGTTGCATCCCACTACTCAAAAATGGCTCAATTTCGTTTTGTACCAAGGACTTCGGGGAGTGTCATTAATGTTTGAAGGCAATTTTTTTGTGGAGAGTTCTATTTTCAGGTTTTCATGAGTTGCTGGAGGATTTAGCAAAGTAGAATGAATATATTTTGCAGTCTTTGGTCCTCTATTCATGATTTTTTTGACAGAGGTACCTCGGTCGAGATATGTACCTCGACTGAGTTAATACCTCGGTCAAGGTATTTAGTAACCCTTGGTTGAGGTTTTAATACCACGACCGAGGGTTACTAAATACCTCGACTGAGGGCTAAAAAAAACCTCGGTCGAGGGCTTGATAAAACCTTGGTCGAGGTATTAATAGCTCGGTCGAGGGTTTAACAAGCCCTCAACCGAGGTGCATTTTTTTGTTTTTGCCCACATGCGCTTGCCAAAAAGTGTTACCCAGGTCCGCAGATTCACCCTATCACAATGTCTCATCAAGTGTCAAAGTTACAAGTTCAAGGAGACATGGCAAGACGTTATTCATAACTAAGAAGTCCTTCACTAAACAGGCTTTGAGGACAAAGATTTCCTTAAGGGGAAGGCAATGTAACGAACATAAAATATATAGATATTAAAAATAATATTAATAGATGATTATTAATTATTAATTAATAATTATCAAAGAGTCATGACTGTAGGTTGGAAAGTCACGGATGGACGTATATAAGTCCAACCATTGTAAATGTATCATATCTATTCTATCATCAATTTATATATTATTATGGCTTATTTAATATTCCAAGTCTTTTGGTAATATTATTTGTGCAAGTGAATAATTATTCACTTCAATTAACATTTACAGACTTTATTTCCATACTTAAAATATCACATGCTCTTGCAGTATCACAAACCAATGCATTAACATTTTCAGACTTGATTGCCATCATGGGTTTTTCTTTACTTTAAATTGTCAATAGGTATGGTGATTGATGTCACACATCTCCATGTTCTTTATGGAACTTATGGGCCTCAAACATGAAAACAATATCACAAACCAATGCATTGACATTTATAGACTTGATTGCCATAGTTAAAATATCACATTCTCTTGCAGTATCAAAAACCAATGCATTAACATTTACAAACTTGATTTCCATTATTAAAATATCACATGCTCTTGCAGTATCACAAACCAATGCATTAACATTTACAGAATTGACTGCTAACTAAAATATCACATGCTCTAGCAACTTAGTTAGACAATATGAAACTTTTGCATTGATTAGCTAATCGCAGGAGAAAATGCAGGCACCCACCTTGAGACTCTCACACACGACCACAAAGGTAAAGCCCAATGTTGTAGAAACTAAGCTAGACAATATCGAACATTTTACATTTTGTCTTTGATTAAAAAAACCTTAGCACATACTAATTTTCAATTAAAATTGAAAAAAGTTGTCTTTGTTTAAAAAAATCCTTAGCACAAATTAATTTTCAATTAAAATTGAAAAAGTTTAGAAAAATTGGCAAGGTAACTCGTTTTTTAGGGAGCCAAGGAAAGCACCATATGCTTTGATATCAAATGTCATAAACCAAAATTTCCCAGATAGCATAGAAACATAAAGAAAAGTAGTTAGTTTCCTTTAGAATGATAAGGGCCAATGAATAATAATCATCCTTAAGGGGGAAACCTCCTTTTACAAGCAATCCAATGGAAAAGACAAGATATGATGATCTTTAAACCTAGGTCTCCTTGGTATATATACAAGACAAAGGTAACAATTGCAATTAAATGATCTAGTCGACCAATAATGAAAACACAAATATAAAAATAGAAATGTAATAACTAAATATATAAGACTTAACATAGACATATATAACCACATTCTAATCACCATTGTACTCCAGTATTTAATTCTCCACACAAAATCCAATCTAGGAGGTATTCAACTAACCAATCCCACATATCTACTCTCTACTCTTCTTCAAAGTGAGAATACATGTTATCAAGGAAGAACATTGTGCAATCAACGTTCAAAAGCACCCATGCCACTCTATCAAACAAATCTAAAATGTGATCAATTATTTAAAAAGAGAAATTATTTGAGATTAGGGTGATCAATGCCTTCAACACTATCATGCAAAGTATCAAATTAAGTTGTAGTAGGATAAATATAATGTGGGTTTTTTCTAAATGTAATACCATTCAATTTCTCTTTTGGCACACAAAGAACATCCAACTATGAAACCATGGAAAAACATCTACAAACCATGTTCTTGATTGGATTGGTAAGAGCCCTCACATTTCATGATACGATCCTTATGGAAATATGGCCATTTCCTCACTATCCTTACCAATCATAAATTGATGAGATTTGGAATCACAACATCTATCTTCTCAAGCACACACATTATCCATATCTATTAAAGGTGTTTCTATGTGTTCGTATCTATACCTATTCAACCTTGTTAGCAGCATGCATATCCAACATTGGAGGAGGATATCAAGCACTTCAACTATCCTACGACACGAGGAAGTAGTCTAAGAGGAGACAACATGTTTTTACATATAATTGTATCTACGGGCTTGGATTCTAACCTAAAAGTCACCATTCTTTAATTAGGCACATTCTTGGAATTCATAATCCATTTGTTATCCCTTTTGACCACATGAAACCAACCTTCACAATCAATGTACGATAAGGCATTTTGAGCAATATTTATAGCGGTATAAACTTGTCGAGCTAAATATATGTTAATTAATAGACATTAATTATCAACTGAGACTAGTATGCTTAGAGTTTCAAGCACACGAAATGAAAGACTAGAACCTACTCTATCCTAATCTAATGATGACAAACAAATAAAAACCACACAATTTAAATAAATGAAAACAAATAGAATTGAACTCAACTGACTTAAATAAAACCAACTCCTTAGGATGATGCTTATCACTGGATCACAAGATCGTGTCGCTTGATTTAGACATCAATGTTTAGTGACTTGTTCCTATAATGATTTAAGCTATCAACTTGCAATAAAAACCCAAGAATGAAATTAAAATGCAAAAGTACACACTCACTAAATAAAGTGAAGGCAAGCCTAATCTAGTGCTATAACATCCCTAAAATTTGAAGAAAAAAAATTACTATATGTAACTTTATAAATTCCTGGGATGATAAATCCATGAGATGTTATACTTCACACTTTTTCTTTTGTGACAACAATAACAAAAGACTTTAGTTAAAATGCAAGAATCATATGACTATGTTTAGTTTTTTTCATCAGCATGTCTCTTTTTACGACATTATGTCGATACATCATCATGTACTATACTCGATACTATCTTGCTCCTATAACTACTTTAAAAACTTAGTTGGTTTCAAAATCATAAAAAGTGGTCATTTTTTTTCAGTTTTGGTCCTACCTATGAGCTAGGAAAGGGAAGGCCACAAGGCTTACTTAGCCTTTAAGGCTAATGCAAGAACCTTCGTTTTTCTTTGTGTAGGTTAATGAGATCAACCTTTAAGTTTCTTTCTAAAGAAACAAAATCCTAAACTACAAGGAATCAATCATCCTAAGCCAAAGGTGGGAAACCAACCTGTAATATAACCAAGTTCTAAATTTAACTTTATACTATTGTTACCCCACCATACTATGTTTTATGTCATGAACCAGGCATACCATTGCAAGGGAACTATGTAAAAGTGCATGGTCTCTTAAATGATATGATGATTGAATTAAATTCGAACACCATGGAGATTGAAAATCTGTGCAAAGGACATGAAATGAAAGGTTTCACATGAAGGCAATGTGGAAGCCTTGAATGCCCCAGTTGGCAGCCATTATGCATGGTGCAAAACCCTAGAGGTTTAATGTGTCTCGTTGAAAGTGTTTGTCTTTCGATGAAGTTCTGTTTGGGGTTTATTGTTCTTCATTCGTTACATCTGGCCTCTGGCTACTTGACCTAGTGGTTCTTATTTTCATAAAAAAAGGTGGAGGATCTAAGGCTCTCAACCCTCGACACCTTTTGAACCTGTTCGAGAATGAACAGTTAGTTGGTGACTTTCGAACTCCTCGTTATGGTGACATCTGTGTTGCTCTGGTTATGGTTCTTAAAGCAGATATAGGTAAACACTTTCTTCTGCAATTTCAATATTTTTTTTCTTTTGATAAAGAATAGTTTATAAATCATTGTTTTGACCCTGAGTTTGTATGTGGAGGAGGTATCCCGAATGGTTCTCTGCAACAACTTGTGCAGTCTATGTAAAAGTTGTACCTCATCCTTCTTGGATTTATGGTTGACCTGAGGTTTGGATGCCCATCTCTGTGTTGGCATTTGGTGAAAGGGATGAGTCCCTTTGGTAGTGGTGAGGCATTTTTATAATTGAAACTATAATGATAACCTTCGACTGTGTACTCGAGGTGACTATGTAGATGAAAGTTTTGTAT
Organism: Pseudotsuga menziesii; assembly: GCA_001517045.1. Lineage (NCBI taxonomy): Eukaryota > Viridiplantae > Streptophyta > Pinopsida > Pinales > Pinaceae > Pseudotsuga > Pseudotsuga menziesii. The sequence goes on along the minus strand of LPNX010504602.1, from coordinate 102,700 downwards.
CTAGGGTTATTGATTTTGTTTTAAGCTGTAAGAACATCCGTACGACTGGCTCTAAAAATATTTAACCTTGTGAGGATTTTTGTGATGTAGAAACTCATTTGTAATTTGCTTTTATAGTTTTGTTGTTTCTATAAGACTGTAATATGGCCACAAGGCCTGTATCTTATTGCAATCGATTTTAATATTAACCATACAGGCACTTTCATTAATATATTGCTTATTTATCGCTTTATGGAAAAAGGGTTTTATAAATTTAAGGTAGCCCATGGGGCTTTTACTGTTGCAGTCTTAAATACTATCTTGGTTTTCTAGTGTTGTTTTCTTTAAAGCAATCATTAGCAGGCTGCGAGGCCTTGGGTATTCTTGTAATGGATATGTTAAAGATTCTAGGTCATGAGGCCTCTATTTTGAATTTTGGTTATGTATATAGTTTAGTCATGTTTGATTTTGCAGTTCTGTGGTTTGTTCCTATAAAACTAAAATATGGCCATGAGGCATTTACATTGTCACAAACATTTAAGAGAGAGCCATAGGGCCACTGCCGAAATGATTTAAGTTTTTCTTAGTGGATAATACCGATTCTATAGCAAAATACTATTAAACCTTAAGTTGTTGTAATTTCCTTCTATAGGTACTAGATTACAGATGACAATAGCAATTTGGCTCACAACCTATAACCAACACTACGACCTATCAATAATCTCATTTTGGTATTCAACATTAATGTTTTTTAGTGAAATACTGGGCCATTTGTTGACACAAACCCAACCAACAAAACCCAGTCACCAGGGGTTCCACTCTGTCGAACCTCAAGTCACCACGATCTCCTTAAGAACATACCCAGATAGGTTTTAACTCGTCCAACAACACCCACAAAGAAGATGAAGTCTCACCCGAGGTGTTCAAGGGAGAGTTGTTGGAACCAAGTTTCCGCAGAGTAGGAGAGGAATATGTGCATCTACCTATTTATCCAGCATTGCATGATATAAACATATATGATTACTTATCAACATTCACAGAAGCATTCATCATTGTACTTAGATCGCATCATTCAATCATAATAGGCTTCAACATACTACTGTGCAAAACATATCTAACAAGATATCCTCATTTAAGATAAGAAAACATCGCATCATAGATCGATATCCTGGATTCACTTGAAATTCATCAATGGGTAGCAGAATATAGTAAAACATAGAAAACACAGCGATTCAGATCAACTTCCTCATGTCATATTACTTCCGCACAAAACAACAAGTTCTTCAAAATAATTACAATTCACCAAGTTCTCTCTAATTTCTCTCTTCCTGTCTTTTTGACGCTTGCAGTTCTACTTCTATTTATAGGCTTGCACCTTACATTCAAGGTGAAATTAGATGCATTCCTAACTAACTCTTAACTGATTCTACAAAATCATGACCAATATCCACAAAATATGGTCAAAATACAAAAAATGTGACACACAATATGCAAAATATTCTATTCTTTGCTTTGCACACTATTCTCCACTTGCGCGGTGTATTTTTCCCTTGCTCAACATCTGTGATGCTGCGCAGCTGGTTTGTTCCAAAAACCATTCCAACAAGCCTCGAACACAATCTTGTGGCTCTTCCTTGAGCCACGTCAGTTGGACATGGTGTACTCATTGATTTTCAACTTGAAGTCTTCATATTGTTGAGTGATCTCCTTTACTTGTGCTTGAATTTTCTCAGCAATGTCCTGACTTCCCAACAGATTCTGCTTCAATGGGTTCTCCACCAGCTTCGTGGTCACCTCCTTCTTACCTTCCTGCATGACCTGTAGCGCAGCAAATTCTTTCACTAACAATTGAGCTCCGATCTCTTGGAATGCATCGAGTTGTTCATTGCACTTCTGCTGTCACTCCTGAGCCTTTCAGCCTCGTTGTTGCAACTCCCTTAACTCCGTGGACTGTGTAATTTGAACAATTGGTGGCATTTTTCGCAATGTCGTGTTTAATTTCACTAGCTGGACCTCTGCTTCCTACAACTACTTTGTCAGTTGCTCTAGCTGTTTGTCTTGGACGACGCTGCCCCAAAATTGGGTCGTTTCCTTAGTGATGTTCTTGGCATCCTGCACCATTTCTTCAAATTGTTCCGCTATCTCCTCAATGGCACCCTTTCGCTCAATAATTTTCTCTGGGTGTGTGTCTGGATAAACCAAAGCATTCAAAATGTTGTTGTCCTATTGCAACTACACAATAATTTCCCCAAGTCACTTTGCTTTCGCGACTGCAATTCCACGGTGTTTTCAATGATATGCTTACAAGCATCTGCAATTGCCACTTCTACCTGTACTTGATTGTCAAAGAGGTGGGCCTTCTAAAAAATGAGTCAATCTATTTCTTTCTTTATTCAGCTTTAATTCTTCTTATGCTTTCTTTAGTGCTTCTATCTCTTGTCCTTTTTCTTCTGTCAACTACTCCTTTGTGCGACGTGACTCTTCTACCTATTTTTGCATTGCTTCCTCTTTCTCCCATGATAGTAAGTACTGGTCCTTGATATCCTTTTTTCTGTCGGTCAACTCTCGGTCGACAACCCACTGCATGTGTACCAACGTTTGGGTAGTTAGCATACTGATCTCCAATGCAACGTTCTGCAACTATTGTAAGGAGGTATTCAAGACCTCTCGTCTGGTGTCAATCATAGTCAGGGGAATTTGAACATTCCTGGCCCATGGATCGGTGCTGATTGACACGTACTCTTGCACAGCTGCGCTCTTTGGTTCTCTTTTCAAAATGACATTATAGAAAGAATCCAATTTAGTTCTTACCTCTGTGAATCCTTCATGTGCTGATTTATTCATTTCCTTTGCAACGGCATTAGTCACATCATTAACATCCTTGACAAGCCAATTCAGTTGCACTTCCATTGCTGACATAGTGCCACTCCTCGTAGCCTAATCCATGCGCCTCTTTGTTCTTAGTTCCTTGAATATGTTCTGCACTTCCAGATCAGTGGGTGTTTCTGTCAACGATTCTCCATCAGATTCATGCTAGTCATCTTTCTGAACAGGATCTTCAGGTACATCTATTGGTGGCCCATCGATAATTCTTCAGTGCTGACCATTTCCTGCCATGTTGTAGGCCAATCATTAATCTTAGAGTCCAATTATTCATCTAACAATTTATAGGGAATCAGCAACCATTGCTTGTATGGGTCGCTCCGTGCTTAGACATGAATGGTGTGCGACCTGATTCCGAACCGAGTGAACCTATGATATTTCACAGTGACTTCCTATGAAAGGAGGGGAATTTTAGCAGCTACTGCCTGCAGTGCTTCCTAGTAGACCCAAAATTGGATCGCACAATCATCTTGTCTTGTTGATTCCTCAACCCATCATAGATTTTGATACCGTGTGCCCTTGCACACCTTAACTGCTTTGACATCCATACCTTGGTAATCAATTGGCTCCATCCAAGCCATGAGTGCACTAAAAATTAGTACCCAACTATATGTAAAGGCCCTTTCTCCTTCCTTGACCGCCGCCACGTCCTTCGCCAATTGGTTCATCAGGAAGAGTGACCAGTTCATTTGCACCCCCTTTGCACATTGCTGCACACACACAGTCATCGCCGAAGTGCATTGGATGGGGCGGTTCTTCCCTGTGATCTTACTTGCTAAAATGTGTGTGCCAATACACACTTCCTAGTCACTAATTCTATCAATGCGATAATCCCTCCCATCGAATTACAATGCATGTTTCTTTGTTAGCCTCACAACCAGCCACTTATCATTGTCCCGTCCTCTGAATATTGCGAAGGGTTCGACCCATCCTTCGGTAGACCTGTGATGTCGAAAATCAAGTCAACTATGATTGCAACTGGTGTGTTAAGCCACAATGTGGCACCATGAAAGCAGGCCAAAAGCTACTTGACATAGGAATTTTCCTCATTCAATCGCCCAAAGTGGGGCATGTTGATCAACCCTAGCAAGCCAGCTTTGTCTATCCCCTTCACCCAATCTCATAGGATACACACTATTGGCCCTCTTTTGACTGCAGGAAGTGACACATAGGGCTCATTTTCTACGTCCGCCAACGCAAGAAATTCATGGTCATCATACTTCATTCAGACTAGTGTAGGCATGATATCTTAGTTGCATACCATCCCCTTCGGCAATGAAAACATCCTTGGTTGATACTATTGATTCTTTGTGAGCCGCTGAGGCTATGCATTAGGACGAGTGGGCGGTATGTACCCAAGGATGTCCTTGGAAGAAACCATTGTTTGAGTGACTAATTCTACCCCACTGGAGCTTGATGGCCCCATCTATGCAGTTGCCTCTTCCCATGCCCTGATGGAATTTTGGGTTTGTCTCTTCAATGGCACTGGAGAGCTCAGCTTCTTCACCTTCCTCTTCCTCTTTGGAACCATCAATGATCCAACCTACATACTAGTGACTTCTTCTATAATGACGATTGGTCTAACTGGGGAATCTGGCTCATTGGAAATATCAATAGTGTCTAGGGTGCTCTACATGCACACTACCACTCCATAATGCTCTAATGGTCACGTAACCTCTCTAGCCTTAGTAACTTGCTCAATACACTTGGATTCATGCTCTACAATTCTACACTCAGCTCAACTCTACAACTCAACTTAGCACAATGGTGCTGCCAACCCGCGTCGATTCTTATAACATCAAGTCAATCCATCCTCATCATTACCAAGTAAAACACAGTCATCATGAACAAATACACCATTAATGACCCGAATCCACCGATGATCCCGTCAGTCCAATAGTCTGTCACGTCCCCGTCCCTCAACCGGCGAAGAGGATGCGACAAACACATCAACACAACTGGGCGAATAGCCCATGAACATTGACAGAAATCAAATGCTGGAATTAAGCATACATAGATGCATTTATCTTCGATCATACAGTGGAAGCGCACATATTCATAAACCAGGATTTAACATCATTATAAATTACAGAGATGTAGTAAACAGCAGTACTTATCTTTCAATGAAGCATTCACCCGCAACCAGCTACGTCGCTGCAACGTTCCACCCAACCATAGGCCAGCGTGCTCATCAGTCTCTCAGCAACGCTGCCACCCCCGAGCTGGGCATGATTCCTCCGGAATAAGGGTCAATTGTAGGCTTATACATAGCCAAGGGGACATAAACAACAAACCAACGCAGTTGGGTTTCATAGGCTTTCAACAGACAAGCCAAGCCAGCACAGTCTGAAGACTAACCACTGCATACCGGTAGCAAAACAACTTCATTCACTTCTCTGTGATGAAGACATGAACAACAGGGTGGAAACCCCAAACCAAAATGAGGCACAGCTCAGCCCGCTAAGCAACTCAGAGCTGGTTTTGGCCCTAATGTGGCCAAAACAACTTAGCTGCAACCCAAACCAGGGTACCTTAGCAGCCCCAAACACACAATGAGATGATAACTGCACTCCACGGTTCCAAACAGAGAAAGAAATCAGCCAACAACCCACTAGGTACAATAAAAAACATTCCCAGCATAGCCACAGAAATTCAAACGCAGACCACAGTAGAAAAAGGCTCCCTACAAGTACCCAGTTGCCCAAAATGCAATTGGACACCACAATCGACAAAACGCATGGAAGGCAACCGCCCCAAACAAAAACAGTGAGCACGGCTCCCCACATGGGAAAAACGCCCCAACAATTATGTGCGTGAGTGCAGTTTGCACCAACCGCAACACACAGAAGACAACAATTGCACAGCCGCAATTCAGTAAGGGAACTCACATACAGTCCCTGAGCATGAGAAGGCTCTTGCACCCAAAAATCCCAAACAACAGACCGCAATTTCCCTTGCTCCCTGCGTGAGCAAAAACCCATGCAGAGTCTCTGCGCGTGAGGAGAAAACAACCACGACTCAACGCGTGAGGAAGATGGAGGAACGAACATCCCACAGAGACCACGCGCGATGAGAAGTGCGTGAGGAGATGAACAGCCAAAATCGTGGGTGAGTGAACTATCATGAGAGGAGTGCGTGAGGGAGAAGAATGGGCAGATGTGGGTGGAGTGAGCAAGTGGGTAAGGCTGACAGCCTGCCACAACCACCACCACTTCAGCAATAACTCCCCCAACCACCAGCTGAAGCATTAAAGAGGTTAACAAGGGAAGATGGAAAATCAACAAGGTGACAAAACATGGGTTTTTCCCCCATAACCAAGGTTTGACATCCCCCACCCCTTATCCTTTGGAACCATGCCCTTTTCATCCAATTTTACACTGCCGTAGTTGGTTGTGGTTTATTTTAATTGATGTGCAGGTTTACATGATGCCGAATTAAATTGTTCCGGATAGCACGACATACCATCGACAATTATCCCCCATTGCCGAAACATACACAACCAAATCGATGGTGGGATTTTGCCTTGAGCTCCTCACCACGATTAATTACAATATATTCATCATGCAAACGGGGTCGAAACCGGGGACATTACACAGTCAGAGCGATCATAAATTTCGGTTACTTCAACGAGCGCTGTTGGCTAACTGCTTTTAATTGTCTTCATTTATTGCTGATTTGACTATGTCGTAGCCCTCTGGTTGTTGCAGCCTATCTTCCTAGCTGCGCTATTGAATCCTACTCCTGCGTAACCACTTCCTCCTGGCATGCCCTCCTTTCTATCCATCCACCTTTTTTTTTTAGTGCGCACTACCTTAAACATTGCGTAGTTCTGGCCCTGTCCTATAGGGATTCAGTCGACTACCATTCAAAAGCTTGGGAAGCATTGCTCCATCTAACTATTGTAGTTGAAATGCACCTCTATAATTAATATAATTAACAAGATATGGACCTAACTAATGCATCTATAACTTACCTGGATGCTTCATGAACTTGTTGTCATATAACATCACCAAATATCCTTACTGAAATTGTTTTTTCTTTATGTGGCGATCATGCCAAGCCTTCTGTCGATCCTTCTCAATGCGTTGATGGAATTCTGCAATAAAGCAGTCCTCCTTTAGTTGTACCAAATTCTCCACTAACTCCTCCAGTGCTACTTCATCATCCATGCTCGTTGCTATAGAAATGCACAGACTCGAAATAATGTACTCCATAGGCATCACTGCCTCTTGTCTATACACCAGTTTGAATGGTGTATGTCCCTTCAACTGCTCCCAAGTGGTGCGATATGCCCACAACATTGCTGGAATCTTCAAGTCCCAGTCATCTCGATTAGCATTACATACCTTTGTAAGCGCATGCTTCAATATCTTGTTGAATGCTTCTACTGTTCCATTTTCCTGTGGATGATATGGGGTAATTTTCTTGTGATGTATCTGCAATTCCTTCGTTAGCATGTTGACCATGTGGTTGATGAAGTGACTGTCATGGTCGCTCATCAATATTCTTTGGCATCCAAATCACATTACAATGTTTTCAAACATGAACATGGTTGCTGTTGCAATTGTGCAATCCATGAATGGTGCATCCTCTGCCCACCTCGTCAAATAGTCCATCGCGGTAATGACGTACTATGCACCAGTTCTCTTTCTAGGTGGGTTAATTGGTCCCACAAAGTACATGACCCATTTATCAAATGGTTTCAATGTTATTTGCGGTATCAGTGGCATCTCATCCCTTCGTGATGTTTTTCTAGTGCATTGACAGACATCGCAACTCCGAGCATAATCCCTTGCATCGATATGTAGAGTGGGCCACCAGAGCCCTACACAAAGTACCTTTGTTGCAGTAGCTCGACCTCCGTAGTGTACATTAGCAACTCCTACATGTGCTTCTTCTAGAATATGACCTTGTTCATGCAGTAGGACACATCACCACAAAATATCATTTGGTCCTATTTTATATAGTTGTCCAACGATCAACTAGAAGTCCAAAGCCCTTACCACTAACTGCTTCTTCTTATGGATTGAAAATTCCTCCGATGCGGCTCCTATCGTCAAAAAATGAACTATTTGAGCATAATAATCATCTGCCATGTCAACTTTGAATAGTTGTGCATCCGGCAGTCCTTCCACAATGTTTGTGGGCTTCTTAATTCAGGATAAATGATCAGGGCCCGCATTCAAGTTACCCGACTTCACAATTATTTCAAAATCAAATTCCTGGAAGAGAAGTAACCAGCGACATATTCGCCTCCCCAACACATGCTTATTAACTAGGTACTTTAAAGTAGAATGGTCTGGAAACATATTGAAATGATAGCCTAAGAGGTAATGCCTAAACTTATGTAGCGCATATACCATTGCCAGGCCTTCTCTCTCCGTGGTCACATAGTTTTTCTCATCACATGACAACTTCTGACTACCAAAAGAGATCGGGTGATTTAGGTCCCATTCTCCTGGTTTCACAAGCACCACTCCTAGTGCAACAGACGATGCATCCACGAGGACATGGAACTCCTTGTTACAATTTGGGAAAATCAGTATTGGCGTAGAATCCAATTTGGCCTTCAGTGTGTCAAAGATTCCTTGACATTCTTGACTCCATACAAAAGCAACATCTTTCTTCAATATCTTCTCGATAGGGGTGCTAATCACAACATAACCTCTTACGAATTCGCGATAGTATCTAGCATGCCTCGACGTTGCCCTAAGAATATTCACATTCATGGGTGGTGGAAAGCTCAGGATCAACACAATATTCGTAGGGTCAACCAACATTCCTTGCTTGCAAACGATGTGACCCAACAACATCCCAAAAGGTGCGCATAAAATGCATTGTTTTGAATTCAGCGCGATATGATTCTGTTGACATATTTCCAGCATCAGTCACAGGTTTTCTAGATGATCTCAAATCATACCACACAGTGTCCTGTCATCCATATAAACTTGCAAAAATTTCTGAATAAAATATTTGAATGTGGTGACAACAAACCGAGAAAATATCGTAGGTGCATTCTTCAACCCAAAAGGCATCACTGTGTACTGGAAGCAGCCCCATTCAGTAACAAATGTGGTTTTATGTCGATCTTCTTTTGTGATCCTTATCTGGTGATATAAAAAAATCCATTTGTAAAATAGTACATCTCTTAACTGCCTCCCACTATCAAGAATTTATTAGTAAATGGTGTCGGAAATGGATCATGATACATGCATTGTTCAATTTTCTTAGATCAAGAAAGATCTGAACTTCGTCTGTTTTCTTATCTTGGACAACCATAGGACTGATCCATTCTGATTCTTCGACTAGATCAACTATTCTAGCATCCAACATCATGTAAACCTCAATTTTAACCCTCTCTTTGTATCGTGGATTCAAGCAATACGACCTTTGCCTTACCGGTTTCACGCCCCTGGCTTTAATGGAATCTTCATCTCACTTAATCACCCAAGATCCCTTTCATTTCAAGGAATTTGGTTGGAAATAGATCTTGAAATTCATGCAGTATATCTGTGATCTTTTCCATGGTCTTTTTGTCCCAATAGTCCCCAACACTTGCAAATTTTGGGTTCTCCTCTATCCCAATGTTGACTTTTCTAATCTTCAACGGATAATTCATGGGATCGATCGGTATATTTGGTGCTGCTACATCCCTACTCCCCTCTGTTTCTGGGATATTTATGTTTCTTAGCTCATCATCATCCTCAAGTCCTACATATATGTTATAACATTCCATCATCGACTGCATGTGGCAATGTGGATGTGGATCCACTGGATATGCGGAAAGAATTAACATGGCTCAAGGAACTATCTTCAGCACCACATCACGGATGAGCTGTATCTTGTTATGGACATCTGGATTGACATCCATAAAGCTAAAGGTATGCATAAAACAAACTGTTAACTCCTCCCAAGTGGTTGTTTCCTTGTACAACTCAGCTAATACATACTACGATCGTGGCATCTCAACTAGTGTGTGAACAAAGGCATGGACCCAGTCATCCCTCGGTCGTGATGCCCACAAAGTATGAAATTCAATCAGATGATCACCAGGGCTATTCCTACCATTATATTGTCCAACATGGTATACCTATGTATCCCCAAACCAAATTGTCATCAGTCATCGACATTGCGACCATCCACTAATTGATTTTTTATGAGTTTCCCACCAGCGTGATGTGTTAGGGTTAACCTTGAATTGAGATCGAGTCAAAGGTGGTTAGGTCTAACACATGGTTTGTTGTATCCCATGCTATTGTACCATGGTATTGCATGTGTTAACCTTGACTCGGGATTGAGTCAAAGGTGGTTAGGTCTAGCACATGGTTTGGGCACATGGTTTGTTGTATCCCATGGTATTGTCCCATGGTATTGCATGTGATTAAGCCTTTATAAGGCTTGAGGAGGCTCCATTGTAATTGTACTAAGTACTGTATTGTACTGGATGTGGGCATTGTATTGTGCTGGAAGAGAAAATGTGAGAGCGTGAAGAGGAAGTGCAGCGGTTTTGCTGTAGGGCGTATCCCTTCATCTTTCTGGACTAAAATAAAAGGACTGGCAAATTTGTTTGTGGATGTAACCCATCGTTTGGGTGAACCACGTTATATCTGTGTCTCTCTGTAATGTTTAATGTGTTTTTTCATGTTGTTTATTGATTTAACTGTATAATTGTTATTGCTCTGCGGTCCTGTTTTTCTAACAATTGGTATCAGAGCCAAAAGGTCTATTTGGTTTGTAAACTCGAAGGAAAGAAGGGTTCCTGGTTCGAGTGGGAGCAATGGCGGAAGAAGGAAAGTTTAGGGTTGATAAATTTAATAGCCAAAACTATTAGTTATGGAAGATGCAAATGGAGGACTATCTATACCAGAAAGATCTGTACCTGCCGTTGGGAGAAAAAGAAAAACAGCCAGCGACTATGAAGGATGAAGAATGGGAGGTTCTTGATAGAAAGGCACTAGGAACAATACTGTTGTTCCTGGCTTCATCAGTGGGCTTCAATATTTTGAAAGAAATAACAACAGAGGGTGTGATGAGTGCATTGAGTAAGCTCTATGAAAAACCCTCAGCTTCTAACAAGGTATTTTTAATGAAGCATTTATTTAATATGAAGATGTCAAAAAGTGGATCTGTTGTTGACCATTTAAATGAGTTTAATATACTTACGAGTCAGTTAAGTTCTGTAAAAGTGAACTTTGATGATGAGGTTAGGGCTCTTCTAATCTTGTGCTCATTTCTAGAAAGCTGGAATAGCTTGGTCATTGTTGTAAGTAACTCTGTCCCTAGTTCAAGCACTCTTAAGTTTGATGATGTTGTTAGTGTTATTCTTAGTGAGGAAATGTGAAGGAAAAGCATAGGTGAGACATCAGGTAATGCATTGACCATGGAGAGCAGAGGGAGACAAAAAGAGAGAGGAAGGAGCCCAGGAAATTGTGGCAAGTCTAAAAAGGGAAGATCCAAGTCCAGAATCGGAAAAATAGAATGTTGGAACTGCGGTATGAAAGGACATCTAAAGAAAGACTGCAGAGCACCAAAGAAGAAAGGTGAGAGGCAGCAAGAGACTACCCAGGAAGCTAATGTAGTAGGTGATGTGTTACAAGATGCTTTGATTCTTGCATTAGATAATACTAGTGATTACTGGGTAATAGATTCAGGGGATTCATGTCATGCTACACCCCATAGGAAATTCTTTTATGATTATGTTCAAGGTGATTTTGGGCATGTGTTATTGGGGGATGATGAACCATGTAAAATTGTTGGAAAGGGTAAGGTACAGATCAAACTAAATAATGGAAATGACTGGTTGCTAAAGGATGTAAGGCACATTCCTGCTATGAAAAGAAATCTGATCTCAACAGGGTAGTTGGGAGATGGCGGCTATTTGTCTACGTTTGGAGAAACGTGGTGGAAGTTCACTAAAGGATCAATGGTAATTCCAAAAGGAAATAGGATAGGTACGTTATATTTATGTCCTCATAACATTGATTATTCTATTTCTGTAGCTTCCATAGAAATAGGTGCAGCGTTGTGGCATCATAGGCTTGGCCACATGAGTGAGAAGGGGATGTAGATTCTCCACTCAAGGAAACTGCTTCCAGATCTGAAGCAGGTAAGTTTGGAATTTTGTGAGAACTGTGTTTATGGAAAGCAGAATAGAGTTAGATTTATCAGGGTTGGGAAACAAAAGAAGAGTGAAAAGTTAGAGCTTGTCCATACAGATGTATGGGGACCAGCTCAGGTATAATATCTTGGTGGCTCTCGTTATTATGTTACTTTTATTGATGATGCAACTAGAAACACTTGGTTTTATTGAATTAGATAGAAGTCTGATGTCTTTGATACTTTTAAGAAGTCACAAAGCTTTGGCTGAGAATGAGACAAAAAACAGGTTGAAATGTCTCCGATCTGATAATGGAGGTGAGTACTACAGCAAGGAGTTTGACAGTTACTGTTCACACAATGGGATTCACAGAGAGAAGACAGTCCCTGGAACACCCCAAGAAAATGGCATGTCAGAAAGGATGACCGGAATGATCATGGAGCGTGCAAGGTGTATGAGATTGCATGCAGGGTTTCCCTTACAGTTTTGGGCTGATGCTGTAAACACTACTGTTTATTTAATAAACAAAGGGCCTTCAAGCACTTTGGATGGTGGAATTCCAGAGGAGGCATGGACAGGTAAATAGGTAAAATACTCATTTCTAATAATTTTTGGTTGTGAAGCATTTGTCCATATTGATAAAGATGATAGAACAAAGCTTGAGGCTAAATCCAAGAAATGTACCTTTATTGGATATGGGGTTGATGATTTTGGTTATCGCTTATGGGATCTTAAAAATCACAAAATCATTAGGAGTAGAGATGTAGTATTCAATGAAAAGGTCATGTACAAAGATCAGTTATAGGGAAAGAAAGAAGAAAAGGAAAACATAGAGTACACAGTGCTTGATGAAATCAAAGAAAATGAAGTTCCAAAAGCACCAGAAAATCAAGAGCAACAGCAGGTAGCTGAAACTCTTGCAACTGTAAGAAGGTCTACCAGGATAAGTAGACCCACTGAATGATTCTATCCTTCACTGTATTATTTATTGATGACTGATTCTGGTGAGCCATAATGTTTTGAAAAAGCAATGCAGGTAGAAACTAGAAAGAAGTGGGAGCAAGGCATGGATGAGGAGATGGACTCATTGGTAAGAAACCAGACTTGGGATCTGGTTAAGTTGCCTGCAGGAAAAAGGGTATTGCAGAATAAATGGGGTTATAGGTTGAAGGAAGAAGATGGAGGAAAGAAGCGGTAAGGCATGCATACCCCTGGTAACACACCGGTAAAGTCAGGAGATAGACCTAGGTGATAGGGGGGTGTATGTAAGATTCCTCGGTAAATACTTGAGGGGAGTTGGTGATTACTCCAAGTCAAGTTTAAATGGGGGATTGTTAGGGTTAACCTTGACTTGAGATCGAGTCAAACGTGGTTAGGTATAGCACATGGTTTGGGAAAATGGTTTGTTGTAGCCCATGGTATTGTCCCATGGTATTGCATGTGTTAACCTTGACTCGGGATTGAGTCAAAGGTGGTTAGGTATAGCACATGGTTTGCTGTAGCCCATGGTATTGTCCCATGGTATTGCATGTGATTAAGCCTTTATAAGGCTTGAGGAGGATCCATTGTAATTATAATGAGTACTGTATTGTACTGGATGTGGGCATTGTATTGTTCTAGAAGAGAGACTGTGAGAGCGTGAAGAGCAAGTGCAGCAGTTTTGCTGCAGGGCGTATCCCTTCATCTTTTTGGACTGAAATAAAAGGACTAGCAAATTTGTTTGTGGACGTAGCCCATTGTTTGGGTGAGCCATGTTATATCTGTGTCTCTTTGTAATGTTTAATGTGTTTTTGCATCTTGTTTATTGATTTAACTGTATAATTGTTATTGTTCTGTGGTCCTATTTTTCTAACATGATGGAGTAGCTTTCAATGCCTCCTCCAATGCAAGCAACCACTATGGATTTGACAACTTCTCTTCGAATTCAACAAGAAACTTGGACAAGTCGGGAAATCCTTCATAATGGGAAATTCAATAACCTTAGTCGCGAGACAACATAGCGATTGTGTGATCAAACCACACATCTTGACCGATACTTCATGCATGTGATTCTACCAGTTCTCTAATGCATCATCCGAATCGGAAGACGGAGAGCTAGCGCTACACCAACCAATTTCTCCATCAACAGTTGGATGGATGTGATCTTCTGAGATATTTTAAGCATGATCCCATCCCATGACAACTTTATCTTTTACTAGCTCAAATACCTTCTCCCTTCACTTGGATCCATGGGAGTAATGAATCTGATATCTTGATTCTCAAATGTCATCATTCACTTCTTAAAGTTGATTACTTTCATACTATCATTCACCCATCCAATCCACAACAATGCAGGACAGGAGCCTCCACCTTCTACAGTTTCAATTACATCAAAATTAACATAGGTATTCATACTCTCAACATCCACTACTAGGTGTGATATGCGCGCGATCGGTTGTACCTTGGCCTGATTGGCCGATCATAGCTACACAGGGGAACATCCTAATGTTGGCCTCCCCATCTTTTTCCATGTCTATTTTGTCAGAATATTCACATCTGAGCCCAAATACAGAATAACTGAATCTACTTCATAGTCTCCAATTCAGATGTTCATGCATATCTTTATGCCTGTATTTTTCTTATGCAATGAATTCACTATGGAATCCTTTCGTCCCTTCGACGGTCGGTACAACATGGTCTCAATTTCAGGAAAGGGATTCGAGATCTCTTGCCAATGACAAGCAGCTCTCAAATAAGTTCTGCAAGTTACCATGTTGCTACGATGGTCTTGCCTCCAATGAAAAATCAAAAGCAGTAGGCATTTCATAAATAGGTGAATTATTAGGATTCCTTCCGATCAGATTGTGTGCTTTAAAGAATGTTTCCTTCTCAAAATCGATATCGAATTGTACCTTCTTCTTCCCAGCTAATCGAATTTGCAGATGAGTCCTATCTTCTCCATCCATCACACCATCACGAGTGACGACAACAACATTGAAATCGTTCATTCTGGGTTCCGGCGAGATCATTGCAACTGTTGGCTCCTGATTTTGGTTCAGAGGTGGATTCATAGGTTGATTTACATTCCGAGTCACAATTTTGTTTTGAATTGGAATCTTTTTATGTCCTTGACTCTGCACTTGATTCTGGTTTGGCAACTAGTTCTACAATTGATTATGATTCTAGAGTTGATTTTGATTCTGCAACTGGTTCTAATTCTTTAAATGAGGAAGATTTCCTGCCTTCCATTTTGCGATCAGTTGTGGACATTTCTCAATAGTGTGATCAATCACGGTACAATATGTACACGATCACTGTAACTATGGACAATCCCTCTTTTAGTGACCCAATACACCATAATTATAACATTGTACAGGTCTGCGACCTCATCTACCTCCTCGACCAATGCCTCCTCCTCGACCTCAAAATCCTCCATGGAATCCTCGCTGTTGCTAGTACTGCAACTAAGTTAGCTACTAATGTGGGGGATTCAACTGTTTCTAAACATAATATGCTTCCTGAACATACTGTGGCTATTGCAGAGCCATCGATATCGGATTATACTACGGCTATGGTGTGAACTGTGGTTGTAGCTGCGGTGGTATAAACTACATCTATGGTGGTGGTACATACTTCGAATGAGGTGGAAGTTGTACCACCTACGACTTTTGTTGTGGTTGTTTTATGGATTGATGATCTTCACCCTTCACATAGTATGAGTCATATGTCCTTTCCTGGAGGAGGTCATATGCACGACAATCTGTACCTTCATGCCCAACATAGAGACAAAAATTGCAGTATAAGATTGTTGGATTCCTTACCATCTTCTACATGTATCCACATTATTCGTGTTGATGCCCATAAATTTGGCATATGCGGCACCATGGTACACTGCAACAACTCAGTGGGTTCAGTGCTCTTGACAACGGGTAATTTCAGAAATCATGACAAGTATATTTGGTATATCCATATGCATGACACTGAGTACACTAAAGGTCTTTGCAATGCTCTTTACCATTCTTTATATATTGCAACTGAAGCATCAAGTCTTCTAGCTATTCCTGAATCTAGTTCATCCCTACTGTGCTTTCCCCAATGTGTGAATATTCCAAATTTATCGCGATCTCCAAAGTCTCATTGTATGTCACGATCTTTTGCTGCATCAGTGGTTGTCTGATATGAGACACCAGCGCTGCAATGAACCATTCCTTATGTTGAACATCACTCATCTCGAAATTGACTCTTGCCATTAACGTCTGGAATATTTGGTCAAAGTCCCAAATAGTTTCATTAGGAAATTGTTTATTCTCCTTTAAATTTGTAATGTAGTGCGCTTCAGACTTAGGTTTTTTGAATTCTTCAATTTGTCCTTTCCTGACTTCATCCAATGTCTTTGCAGGGGTCCACATAGGAACTTGTATAAATTTCATGAACCAATTTAGCGCACGACCCTAAAGAGTGGTCGCCAATTGGCCATTTTTGACATCATCATCCGTAGTTTGTCTGACAGTCCATACTACCTTGAACATAGAAACTAGTACTGCTCGAGATCATTTGTCCTGTTCCCATGGAACAATGGTAACTTCATGTCGTCATCTGCCATCCTGGTCCTTCGTTCTACATATGCTGATATACTACTAGAATGCTTCTAGCACATCGGGAAAGTCGGTGTGGAACTTGTGTTTCTCCCTGAATATGGAGTAGCGCACAGAGGTGTGGGTATGTTACTGCTGGGGGTTGATCTTAATGCTATGTTGGGTGTATTCTGGTCATCCTCTTCATCACTGTAGGGTTGCTTCGTCTCGTGTGGTATTCCTTCATGGTCTTGCATTTCTATTGCAGTAGGACCTGCCCTTGTCCTCTGCCTCTTCTCTTGTTGAAACCTTTATCCTCCCCTCATAATATAAATTTCCTCCTCGGATTCCCTCATAGTCTTATTGAAACTTCCACCCATATACCCCTTAGCATTCCATTAGTCTCCCCCCTTTATTCGCGCTATCCACAACCTCCGTCCACTACAGGTCTACTGCTCGAGGTGCATCTTTAGCATGCCTTTTTCACAGACAAACATATTAATTGAAAATTGCAAGGAAAATAAGAATCTACCTCTTGGTCTGTTGAATAATTCCCTTTCTGCTTCACTATAGGATTTAGTAGTTTTGTCAGTGGAATAGGTTATATAGCCTTCTAGGATACTATCCAACTAGAATTCAACAACCCACGATGCCCTGTTGTCAGTCTCCTACAATTCCTAGATCAATTTATGGGTTCATGATGTTGGTTTACCCCCTTGTAAATTTGTCTTGCGATAGGTAAATCGTGTCAACCACTCGTACAATATGATGGGAAATTAAGAGAGAAAATACTCGTGTGGACCGTTGTGTATGTGCCTTTCCAACCACTTATCCATCATCAATCCAGGGTTCTAATTTTCGGTCTCAGCAAATTCTCATAGCTCATTAGAGGAATTTTGGGGTCTAAAATGGGCCTCCTAAGGAAAATAATTAAATAATAGTTAAAATAATAAAATAATAGTTAAAATAATAAAATAATATTGATTAATTTTGGAGGAAGAAAGAAAAAAACTACTTTTTGTGTTCGTATTTTCGACATATCTCCCTGTTTTTTTACTCAAATTCCGATTGGGAGAGCTTGTTGGATGCGGAATTTGATTCCGCATCCAACGCGTACCCACACTACATACTTTTGATGGACCTCGCTACCCCAAAAACAAGAAATACCTGAAAAAATGTGATGATGATGCCATCATCACATTTTTTCAGGTATTTCTTGTTTTTGGGGTAGAGGGGTCTGTCAAAAGTATGCAGTGTGGGTACTCATTGGATGCGGAATCAAATTCCGCATCCAACAAACTCTCCCGATTGAAATTTGAGTAAAAACACAATGAGACATGTCGAAAATATGAACAAAAAAAGTAGTTTTTTTTAATGTCAAATATGTCAATTCAACCATTATGGTTGACTTATTTTATTGAAATTCTATTGGTTCTTGAATTCCAACTCACAAAAACTTATTTTGGCACGTTTTCTTATAAGGCCCATTTTAGACCCCAAATTTCCTCTAATGTCTGGTCGAACCAGTCTTGAATTTCTGGTCTTGTTGGATTCCACAACATGTCCTCCCGTCAGTCATAACAATGTCACGTCAACATAACCATTTGTTGAAACAAACCCAGCCAACAAAACCCATTCAACAGGGGTTCCAATTTTTTGACCTTCAAGCCGCTACGATCTCCTTGAGCAATGACCTAGATAGGTGTTACCCCATCCAACAACACCCGCAGAGCGGATGAGGTCTCACTTGAGTTGCTCAAGGGAGAGCTGTCAGAACCAAGTTTCTACAGAGTAAGAGAGGAATATGTGCATCTACCTATTTTCCCAGCATTGCATGATATAAATAGATATGATTACTTATCAACATTCACAGAAGCATTCATCATTGTACTTAGATCGCATCATTCACTTGTAACAGGATTCAACATACTATTGTGCAAAAGAGATGTAACAATATATCATCATTTAATATAAGAAACCATCGCATCATAGATTCATATCGTGGATTCACTTGACATTCTTCAGTGGGTCATATAAAATAGTAAAATAGTAAAACATAGAAAATGCAATGATTCAGATCAACTTCCTCATGTCATATTACTTATGCACAAAACAACAGGTTATTCAAAACAATTACAATTCACCAAGTGCTCTCTAATTGCTCTCTACCTGTCTATTTGACACTTGCAATTCTACTTCTATTTATAGGCTTGCGCCTTTACATTCAAGGTCCACTTAGAGGCATTCCTAACTAACTCTTAATTGTTTCTACAAAATCATGACCAATATCCACAAAATATGGTCAAAATACAAAAAGGTGACACAAAATATGCAAAATATTCTGTTCTCCTCTTTGCACACCATTCGCCAGTTGCACGGTATATTTTTCCCTTGCGCAATATCTACGATGCTGCGCAACTAATTTGTTTGAAAACCCCTTGCAACACCATGTCGCCC
The DNA here is from genome assembly GCA_001517045.1 of Pseudotsuga menziesii. Taxonomy (NCBI): domain Eukaryota; kingdom Viridiplantae; phylum Streptophyta; class Pinopsida; order Pinales; family Pinaceae; genus Pseudotsuga; species Pseudotsuga menziesii. The sequence goes on along the minus strand of LPNX010504602.1, from coordinate 83,731 downwards.
TTATAAAGTAACTCTGGAAAAAAAATCCCTCACCAAAATCGATATGTAACCTAGCTTAGTTAAATGAATTAATTTGGAGTTTTGTTTACCCTAACCATATCTAGGGTTTTGTTTAAGAGGTCGAAAATCGGTCGTAGATTGGAAAAGAAACATATATAAATGTATATACAATATACTGTGTAAATCTGTAGGCCTAAACATCGTGGTTTTAAATTAATGGTTTCAGTTAGGTGTTTTTATGTTTATTTTGATAATACTTTATCATGAGCATATACGTATATACTACTTATATCCTCTATCACAAATTTAAACCCTTGATATGCTTGAGCATTGTTTGGTTTAATTAAAGAAACTATATAATTAGCTTATGAAACTATCTAAGAGTTTTATCCTTATTCTAATTTATCAGTTATATATATATTTACTTATAAATCTCTATAATTAGATGTATATATTATAAAAATCATTGTAATAGGTTTTTATAGGGTTTTTTTCACTAGTCTTCACTGAATATAGATGTTATCTTCTTCTAAATCCTAGACTAACAGAGAATTACCACTAATATTATCAATAAAGTAGATTAGGAAAACTGAGATAGAAGAACTATAGTTAAAATACCAAGAGAAGGAAAATACATCATTTAAGCTAAGACTAACTTAACATTAAAACTTAGATTAATTTCAGGTTTATTCTCTTATAACAAAAAATACTAATTTCCAATAACTCTGTAGCTAATAACCCATCTATATATAATTTTCAGATAGAAATTACAAATCATAGATAATAAACTATCAATTTAAGTGTTGCAGCTACTGAGCATACTTCTAAAAATACATACATTGAAATAAATAAAAAATAAATAACAACAACTATAACGTGAAAAATATGCACAAGGGGAAACACACCCAAAGGAGACTGTTCCACCCACCCTTCTCCTAAAGCAGCCAAGATTACTTGATTTGGACCCCCGAACATGTTCATTGAACCACTAGGACAAATATCATTGGATAATATCCCTCATTGCAACTTGCTACAACTTAGCACTCCGTAGTATACTTAACTCAACAATTCCACTTTAGCTATCCCCTCATCAAACTCGTTGTGTTTCTAAATTTTCAGTTTGCAGTAGTAACAAGGTTCATTCACTTGGAAAGAGAATGAGTAGTGAGACTCCTACTCAATTTGATGGTATTTATAAGATTTCCTAGGTATTTGGGTTAGTATTGGAATTAAATGAGCCACCATGTCAGTTACCCCTATCAAGGAACATAACCACAATTTTAGGGATTATGCTTCCTACAACAACTAGAAAGTGAAATGCTAGTGTTTCCACTTGTTACAATAAATTTAACATAATGTTTTCTGAAATAAATAAATAAAATTATTTTTTCAATTTTAGGTGTGTTACAAACACCCCCCCTTAAGTTCAACATCGTCCTCGATGTTGCTGAAGTTTATCCTCAGTCTTCCTAGAACAGAATGAGATATGCCACCTGCATATCGCTCTCTAATTTCGAGGTTACTTCATCTGGACTGAGGTGTTTCCCTTGCACCTTTACCTATCCAGTGGTGCAATTCTGGAGAAAAAATTCCCTTTTGTCGAGAATACAGTCTGGTTCCACCTGAAAATATCCTTCGGGTTCTACCTGAATCACATTTCAGTCGATCACATGAGTAGCGTCGTGTACATACTTTTTCAATATAGAAATATGAAAGACATTATGTATTTTAAGATTAGGTGGCAAAGCTAACCGATATGCCACTGGACCCACTCTTGCCAATATTTCAACTGGTCCATAATACCTGGGTAGTAATTTAGCACATTTCCCTAGTTTAAAGGATTTTTTTTTGGGTTTTACCTTGACAAATACATGTTCACCTACTCGAAATTCTTTCGAAATTATTTTAAGGTCAGCATGACTCTTTTGTCTATCCTGAGAAGTTTTCAAATTACTTTGTACCTGGTTTAGTGTTAGTTCCAGTTATTTTAACAAGTCAGGTCCTAACATCAATCGGTCAACTGTATTACTCTAGGTAATAGGAATACTACATTTCCTACCATATAATATTTCAAAAGTACTAAGTTTACCTGAATCTTGCTAACGGTTATTATACGCAAATTCAACTAAGTGCAAATAATATTCCCACTTCTTGGGATAGTCTCTAACATACATTTGTAACATTTCTTCTAATACTTGATTGAATCTTTCTATTTGTCCATCCATTTGCGAATAATAAGCAGTACTGAAATTCAATTTAGTATCTAGTCCTTTAAACAAAGATTTTCAAAAATTCCAGTAAAATTAGGATCTTTGTTAGAAATGATTACTTTCAGAATCCCATGTAATTGAAATATTTATTTCATGAAGATTTCAGCAATATTGACAACTTTATGAGTTGTTTTAATAGGTATAAAGTGGGTTTCCTTGCTTAGTTTTTCCACAACTACGATTATTGAATCATTTTGTTTTTTATTTTTAGGCAAACTAGTTATAAAATCAAGACTCATGACTTCCCATTTCAAATTTGGACATTGTTCATTTATCTAAGCATTTTCTTAGGACATTGTTCATTAAGAACATAAAAGTTGCTGGAGCGTTTGTTAGCCCAAAGGGCATAACCACAAATTCATAGTGCTCGTATCTAGTTCTGAAAGAAGTCTTATAAATATCTTTGTCTTTAATTCTGACTTGATGATATCCATATCTCAGCTCTATTTTTTTAAATATCGTTGCTACGCATATTTGATCAAACAAATCATCAATCTGGGGCAGAGGATATTTATTTTTAATTTTCATTTTATTTCGTTGAAGGTAGTCTATATGTAGATGTAATGTACCTCCTTTCTTTTTAACGAATAGGATATGTGCTCCCCAAAATGATACACTTGGTGTTACATACTTTTTGTCTATTAGTTCTTGTAATTGTAATTTTAATTCTTTAAGTTCTAAAATTTTCATTCGATAAGGAGCCTTTGAAGTAGGTACATCTCCTAGTACTAATTTGATCATAAAATCCAGATCTCTCTTTGGAGGTAATCCTGGAATTTCTTCAAGGAAAAGATCCAATTTTTTTTTAGGAATCGAATATTTTCTTATATTCTTTATCAATTTGTTCATTATTTATTATATGTACAATAAAGAATTTACAGGATTTTCTTACGACATTTTTCATTTGTAAGGCTGAGATTTGTCTAACAGAAATTTTCCTAGGTATTCCTGTAACTATAATCCTTTCTTCTTTATCATTAAAACAAGTAAACATTTTCTAGAAACAATTTAAAATTACTTGATGTTTTTCCAAGAAATCCATACCTATTAGGACATCGTAAGATCCTAAAGATAACACATTCAACTTGACTTGAGTTTTAAACTGACTCATAAACAAATCACAATTTTCGACATAATTAATCACTTTCCTTTTAGTTCCTGTAGCTAATTGGACCAACCAATACTTTTCAAACTTTTTCAAAGATAAATTGCATTTTTCCACTATGCTAGGTGACACATAACTTAAACTAGCACTTGGATCAATCAAAATGGAAACAAACTTGTTTTGTATCATAACTTGCACTTCCACCATGGAAGTCTGATGATCAGCTTGACCATTTCCCAAGTCTGCATTTATTCTGGGAATTTCATTTGCTACATATCCAATTGTTTCCTCTTCTTGAATGGTACGCATGTTGTTGAAGTTTCTTTTCATGTTCGGACAATACTTGGCATAATGCAGTCCTTGACATTTCGAGCACTTTATAGGTTCCTTATGTTCATTATTTTAAAAAAATTGTTAGGCATATCCCTCCCTTTTGGTATTGTAGTATTTTGTTGTGTTTTATTTTTAAAATCCACTGCTTGATAATTATTATTGGAGAAATTCCGAGAATTATTTCCAAAATTTTTATTAGACTTAAACCCTTTTCTCTTTTGGTCAAAGTTACTTGTTCTCTTATTCTTCTAGTTAGGTAATCTTTCTATCTTTTTACTTTTTTCATAACAGAAATCAATTTTTCTCATTGCCTCTTCAAGGGTTTTTGGGTTATCAAACTCAATTATGTCCTTGAATTTAGTGGGCAGACAACTTAGAAATATTTCTATTTTAGGATTTTCGTCAATTATATAAGGTACATATCTTAACAATATTAGAAATTTGCTACTTAACTCTTTCATTGACATTGAGCTCAGTTTTAGTTGATTGAATTCTTTAGCTCTTTCTTTGTATTATTGTTCAGATAAAAACTTCATTTTAAAATACTTTTTAAAGACTCTCTAGGTTAGATACTTCTCCTTAAGGTTTTGACTGTTTTTATGTCCTGCCACCAGATGTCAGCTTTTTCAATTAGATTGTAGATAGTCATCCAATATTTCAATATGTCAGAGTAGTTATACATTTGGAAATATTTCTTCATTTCTGACAACCAAGCCTTGACTTCTTCACCCTTCTCTACTTCCCCATTAAACATAGGAGGTTTTATCTTTTTAAATTCTCCACAAATTTATTCATAAGGTTTATACTTCATTTTTCCAGTTTTACGGTGAGTTTCACTACTTTCACTCGTGTATTTATACCTTCCCTTATGCGACCTTGCATTAACCTCTGAAGAAGATTCACTATCAGAATATTTTACTCTCTTTCCCTTGTGTTTGTAGGATACTGTTTCAGAATCAGTTTCATAAACATTTCTTTTATCTTTTTCTCTGTTATGTATTTTGTCTAATAACATCTAATTCAATTCCAAAATTCTTTCATTATCTAATTTTACAGTTTGTAGCTCATCTTTCAACTCTTTAACTATTTGTAGTAACTCTAAAGGTGGATTATTTAGTTCTACATAAATGTTGTCGGGATTATTGTGTTGAGATCAATTTTCAGTAGATGCTTAAACACTTTCCATTTTCTTGCAAAACAAATTTTATATTTCTGTACATAAATAAATGTAAAACATTATCAATATTTTTTTTGTATGTGAGTGAGCCAATCAGGCATAGTGTTTGGAAACTCACTCTGATAGCAAATCTAACATCCCTAAAATTCGGAAATTTTTTTTACTATATGTAACTTTATAAATTCCTAAGATGATAAATCCATGAGATGTTATACTTCATGCTTTTTCAGTTGTGACAACAATAACAAAAGACTTTAGTTAAACTGCAAGAATCGTATGACCATGTTTAGTGTTTTTCATCAACATGTCTCTTTTTTACAACATTATGTCAATACATCGTCATGTATTCTAGTTGATACTATCTTGCTGCTATAACTACTTTAAAAACTTTGTTGGTTGCAAAAACGTAAAAGTTGTTTTCATTTTTTTTTCATTTTTGGTCCTACGTATGAGCTAGGAAAGAAAAGGCCACAATTCTTACTTAGCCTTTAAAGCTAACGCAAGAACCTTAGTTTTTCTTTCTGCAGGTGAACGAGATCAAAATTTAAGTTTCTTGCTAAAGAAACAAAACCCTAAACTACAAGGAATCAATCATCATATGCCAAAGTTGGGACACCAAGGTTTTGAAACCAACCTATAATATAACCAAGTTCTAAATCGAACTTCATACTATTGTTAGCCCACCATACTATATTTTATTTCATGAACCATACATACCATCCCGAGGGAACTATGTAAAAGTTCCCTATCTCCTAAATGATACGACAACTAGCTTAAATTCTAACACCATGGAGATTGAGAAGATGTGCAAAGGAAGTGAAATGAAATTTTTTACATGTAGGCCAGTGGAAGCCTTGAATGCCCTAGTTGGAGGCCATTATTCATGCTGCAAAACCCTAGGGGTTTAATGCGTCTCATTGAAAGTGTTTGTCTTTTCGGTGAAGTTCTGCTTGGTGTTTATTGTTTTCATTCGTTACAACCGACATCTGGCTACTCGACCTATTGGATATTCTTGTGTAAAGCTCTGGGCCTAAACATCGTGGTTTTAAATTAATGGTTTCAGTTAGATGTTTTTATGATTATTTTGATAAGACTTTATCATGAGCATATACGTATATACTATGTATATCCTCTATCACATATTTAAACCCTTGATATGTTTGAGCATTGTTTGGTTTCATTAAACAAACTGTATAATTAGCTTATGAAACTATGTAAGAGTTTTATCCTTATTATGATTTATCAGTCTTATATATATTTACTTATAAATATCTGTAATTATATGTATATATTATAAAAATATCTGTAATAGGTTTTTTCACTAGTCTTCACTAAATATAGATGTTATTTTCTTTTAAAATATGTACTAACAGAAAATTACCACTATTTTTATCAATAAAGTAGATTAGGAAAATTGATATAGAATAACTATAGTTAAAATACCAAGAGAAGGAAAAAGCATAGTTTAGGCTAACACTAACTTAACATAAAAACTTAGATTAATTTCAGGTTTCTTCTTTTATAACAATAAATACTAATTTCCAATAAATCTGTGGCTGATAACCCATCTATAAATAATTTTCAGATCGAAAGTACATATCATAGATAATAACCTATCAATTTAAGTTTTGCAGATTCTGAGCATACTTCTAAAAATATAGACATAGAAATAAGTCACAAATAAATAACAAGAGTTAGAAGCTGAAAAATATGCAGAAGGGGACACACACCCAAAAGAAACTGTTCCACCCAACCTTCTCCTGAAGCAGCCAATATTACTGAAGCACTAGGACAAAGATCACTGGATAATAGGCCACACTACAACTTGCTACAACTTAGCACTCAGTAGCAGGCTTAACTCAACAATTCCACTTTTATCTATCCCAGGGATGATTTTAAGGAACCATACTTATTTAAAAGTGTATGAATGTTGGTGAATCTTACCAATTCTTAAAACACCAACTATAAAATGTTTGGGGATATTTTTCAAAAAATATTTTAATTTCTAAGGATTTCATATTGTTTATATAATAATTTGGCGATTTTTAGGGTGAAAACATTTTACCCCATCGAAATTGGGTGAAATAGGGCTTCAAAAAATGCAAAATGACGAATCTTTTTTTAGATAAATACATGGAAAAAAATCCCATGGGCTAAATTCCGCCCCTAAAATTATCCTTGAATTCTATCCCCTCATCAAATTCCTTATGTGCCTAACTTTTCAGTTTGTAGCAGTCACAACGTTCATTCACTTGGAAACATAATGAGTACTGAGCCTCTTGCTCAATTTGATGGTATTTATAAGATTTCCTAGGTCTTTGGGCCAGTTTTGGAATTGAATGAGCCACCATCTCATTTCCCCCTCTCAGGGAACATGACCACAATTTTAGGGATTATGCTTCCTGCAATAGCTAGAAAGTGAAATGCTAGTGCTGCCACTTATCAACCAGCCTTATACAACTGCTCATTCCTCCTAGTGGGTCAGTGAACACTCATTCAACAATATCCCTTGAATAGGTGTCCCTTATTTTTAATTATTAAAATAAAGATTCTTAAATTACAATCCTCCTTGACCAAAGTGGTCATAAAAACTTTACAATAAAATTAACATAATGTTTTCTGAAATAAATAATTTTTTTCTTTTAATTCTATGTGTTTTACAAGTGCAATATAAAAGATTGAACATGAACATGAACATAAGATAAACATTTAACTTCTAAAATTTAATATGTAGCTTGTAAATTCTAATTATAACACCCATTCCTAATTAACTTGTAATTGTAAAATTGTAATTTGTACAATCATCGAGATAAACATGAACATACGATAATATTAACATGTAGGTGCATAAACATTTAACCATACATGATAAAGATAAATTCCCATAAACATAAATAACATACAAACATCTTATATCCATCAAGAAAAAAATATGCTACAAAATAATACGAAAAAAAACCCATTTCTATATATGTATACATAAAAAAATAAGTATATGTGTATGCATAACAATAAAAATAGTGCAACATGAACACATATCGTCAAAGATGTGGATCACATTCTTGGTGGGATCTATAATCATCCCCACTGCACCATGCTCCCCATGACAAGGTGATGCATGATCGAAAACGACATCTAAAGATGGGGGATGCAAAAATTACAATTGTGAACTTTGTAAGTTAGTTAGATTTTAGTACTTGAAATTAGGTAGATGGTATATTTTTAAAATTTTAAGTGGATGGGTTAAATTAATTGACTTGATTCCATGCATAGATTATCCAAATTTTGTTGTGTGGTATCTCTAAGAGGATGCTAAGTCAAAGGGTCCTCACCAGGACGATGTAGAGTCAACCTTTCCCACTCCTCTATGAAAATTAATGCAGTATCGACTTTTAGTTGTACTTGAGCCTATATATGGTAACACCATGCATGTAATAAATAAAATAATAGTAATTGAACATTATAAATTAAACATCAACTTGAATTCTTTATTGCATTGTGACATAAGTTACAACAACTCATCGACTAGCGGCTGATGGCTAGAACTTGAGGGACAATGCATCGTGCCAAGCCGAGGCCTTTTGGTTTGAAATTTCATCCTCACATTCTCTTGATCGAGCTTTAAAACTGGATTGAGCGTGATAACTTGATCGAGGGTTTGTCGAACCGTCGATCGAGATTTTGAAATAAGCTCGACTGAGTTCTTTATTGAGCCATTGATCAAGATTTTAAAATCTCAACTGAGGGCTTAATAATAGCTCTATCGAGATCATTTTTTAGCATACTCACACCCTCTACTTGTCAAAAAGTGTCACCCATGTTCATGGGGATTCAAATTGCTTCCTATTTTCCAAAATATGGGGATTCAAATTGCTTCCTATTTTCCAATTGATATGGGGATTCAAATTGCTTCCTATTTTCCAAAATATTGTGAAGGAAGAAGTCTTCAAATGACAAATTTTGTTATTCAAATGGAAATTGTAAGTATCTTAATAGATTCAGAACATAAAAATTAACCTAAAATTGTAATTCCTAATTACTAAACTTGCAGAATTGTTGAAATTACATATTTTATGTTAAATTTTGATACTATAGAAAAAACCCACCAAAATGATAGTCTAAATTGATTATTATTATCCCACATTATATTCAAAGTGCAACAAAATGCATGAAGAATGTTTGCACTGGTAGTTCAAAACAAATAAATGAGGAGAGTTGTATATAAATAGTTTAACATAATCTAGGCATCATGGCATATACTAGTAGAGAACTATGAAGATATTATCGATAAATACTTTGCGTCTGACCAAAATTTATGTGTAATTATTCAAGTAATTTATTAACATAATGCAATATTTACACTAGTCATTCAAATCAAATAAATGGGGATATTTGTATATGAACATTTTAAACCTAATTTAGGCATCGTGGCATATACTACTAAATAACTTTGAAGAGATTGTTGATAAATACTTTGTGTATGAGCAAAATTTATGTATGATTATTCAAATAATTTATTGACACAATTTACATTGATGATAAAAATAACATTATAACATTACATTTTTCTAAAATAGTATCTTAAATGTAGACACAAATCATAAAATTTATAAACATAAATGAAGTTATTGATTATATGAAAAATTAAATGGAAAACATTCATTTAATAATTTCAATTGGTGGAAAAGCAACAATGTGGCAACACAAACCTACACACTTATTATTTAAACAAACAATTAAAAAAAAATCATTAACGATGTTACACACTTATGACCATGAAACCCATAATGGTTCGTAAAGTATAAGAGAGCATCCACACATTGCATCAATTTATCAAAATGTTTGTATCAGTGTTTATGAAAAGAAACAAGTGTTATAGTACTTTGCAGAAATTAGTGTTATATTGCTTTGCAGAAGACAATCTAATCTATATAACTTTGGACATTTATTCATTTGTAACGTAATAATACAAATGGTAAATGATTGTTTGGGAAACAAATTACTCAAAGTAGCACGATATTTTGATTGTTAAAAAGATTTTATAAGCTTTATAGAAATGCTTTTACAAGAAAATTATTTTGATAGATTTAAAAAATATAATATAAATTATGTATTAATAAAATGGAAAGATTATACATGGGAATTATAATATAAATTAAAAATATCTTGGAAGTTAGTTTTGGTTAGATTTTGTCGCAGGTTTACAACCTCTTAACATAACTTTAATAATGTGATTGTGATGATTAATAGGTTCTAAAAAAAAAATAGTCATTATTATGTAGTTTCAGATAATAAATCCAAGGCATGATATAGACCAGATTTGTTATGCATATGTGGCTTCATTTTGGTTTTCCTTAAAAAAAAATATTTAACAAGATTTAGAGTTTTTAAATGCATTCTTTGAAACTTTAGATGCTTTTGAATAAAAGTATTAACACGTCCATATAAGGGGGCACTAAAATGGACAAGCACATTTTCTGTGATCATAACTCACTGACAGATGGACTCTCAAAGCAGGCCCTTAATTTGGACATGGGTCATGGTTTCTTCTCTGAAAATCTGGAGGGTATGGTCATAAATGATGGCCATTTTATTCTTTTTTAGTTGCTGGGTCGTTGTTCCACAGTATTAGACCTTCAGCATAGTATTGAATATCTCTATCCCTGTTTTGTTTTGAGTCCTCTCTGCTAGTAAGTCTTGCTCAGGATTATCTGATTGTTGATCATCTTCGATTCTCTCAGCATATTTTGGCATGTTAACACAGGGATGATGAGAAAAGTCTGCTATGATCAGACTTTATTTCATTCTTTCTGGATGTAGTAGCTAGTATGATTACTTATGTTTTCTTATGATGCATTGGTTGCTGATATCTACTCAGTCACTATGATGCTATGTAAAAGATGTCTTTTGATTCTCTTGAATAACAAAGACTGGTATTTTTTCCTCTGAAAGAAAAAGGGGGCACTAAAATCCCATCAAGAGTAAAATCTAACTCAATAAAGGGCACTAATATTTTTATTCTTTTTTAATTCCCAAATTCTAAAGTTTTTTTTTTAAATGTATAACTCCAATAGAATTCCACCTACAATTGGATTTTCCACCTTGAGACATTCAACACCAATATCATATAGATATCGATAATGGTAATCCAACTAAAAGAGTCAATAGTGGCACTTATTCTAAAGATATCGATAATGGTAATCCACCTAAAAGAGTCAATAGCGACACTTATTCTCTAGACCATAGTTAAGGAAGCACTGATATCAAAGTTGGCTAATTTCTAGACCATTCGCACCTTTTCAGGCAAGTTAGGCCGAAATCTGGCAACACAATTTGTTGTCGAAAATGAGAATTTCAATTATAAAATTGCAATTTATGAAACACTTACGGGGTCAGAACATTTAAGATAACAATAATTCAACATAATGAACTACTCACTCGAAATATTGATAGATAAAATCTACTTAGATATAAATCTTATGCACAGTCATTGTAGGATAGATAAAATCTACTCAATTGTAAATCTTGTAATTTTCATGCCTTTCACATTAAGTTTTAGAGTTAATGATGGTCTTGGGATTTCATGCCTTTCACATTAATTTTTAGAGTTAATGATGGTCTTGGGATTTCATGCCTTTTCACATTAATTTTTCTCTAAATTCATCATTCTCAACAAAATTGGATAAAAAGCAACTGCTACCATAAAATTAGTATTAGAAAGTGAGAAAGTATCTAGCAAGTTAATAAAGGCCTACCTATCGTTTACAAGAGAGGAACGAGAGCAAGATTCATGGAAAGATTGGATTTTTCTTTCTCTGACGATCAATGATAATATATTACGAAAATAAGTGATCGATAGTAGGAACTTCCCTATTTATTTGATATAGCAAGAAAATAAGTCCCAATTCTCTAGTAGGTTTGATCAATAGTTGGAACTGTCCTATTTATTTGATATAGAAAGAAAAACCTTTTGTAGAGAAAAATATTTTAAAATAACGGTTACATATTTATAGCAGAAAAATCTTTTAAAATAACTGTCATATATTTATAGCAAAAAATCCTCTTAAAATGATTGTTAAATACATATAGTAAAAAATCAAAATCTCTTAAAATGATGGTCAAATATTAAAAACCTAACTCTTAAAATGATTAAAATGATTTTAAAAATGGTTGTCAAATACGTTAAAAAAACAACTTTTTAAATGATTTAAATGAGTACATGATTATATTATTCTAAAATAAACACAAAAATCGATGACCATGTAAACCCAATATTTGTTGATATATATTGACCAAACAAATATGGATTTTATTGAATTACAAATGAGAGATATGGAGATTGCATAATCTTAAAACATCCTGATTGTAAATAATTTAATAATCTTATGCTTACCTCTTTATTCCTTCCACTTCCACTAACTCCAACCTCCAAGTCTCCACCCAACGTGCTTCTGCAACTTCTTTCCCACAACTTCAAACCTGTTAACTCCGGGAAGATTGCAGCAAAAACCTTACTCTTACACAACCACTTCACCACAAGGAAGAGAAGCAATAACGAAATGGAATGGTGGGTACTGGGGACTTGTGGTTGATATAGGATTTGGCGGGAAAGGGGTTCGATCTGTTGCGGACGCATCTCACTTGACTGGAAATAGATGACACTCTGACATTGCATGTTGGCTTGCATTACAATTTTCAAACCATCGAAACTACAACGAAAGGGAAGAATAGTTATGTAAGTATCGAATAGTTATGGTATGCAGTTATGCACAGGACAACCAATGCCATTCTTAATAACTAATATAGGATACAACTTAGAGCGTGCACACTCAAACCATTATTAATATTCATGACGGGAGATATATATTGGCAAGTGTCAAATCTACACTTTGGATTTTTTCATACTCGCCACTATTAACATTTCAATTTTAAAAATAACTGTCAAATACATTTAAAAAAGGAAATAAAGTTCCACATGTTGTCAATTTCTAAGCATGTTCTCGCCTGTCACGCAGGTGACCCGGGTTCAATCCTCGACAATGACGATGCTCATGGGTTTTGCTTTAATTTAAATCATTGAGAGGTATGGTGATTGATGTCTCGCATATCCATTTTCTTTGTGGAACTTATCACCTTATACATGACAACAATATCACAAACCAATGCATTAACATTTACAGACTTGATTTCCATACTTAAAATATCACATGCTCTTGCAGTATCACAAACCAATGCATTCATATTTTCAGACTTGACTGCCATCATGGGTTTTTCTTTACTTTAAATTGTCGAGAGGTATGGTGATTGATGTCCCACATCTCCATGTTCTTTATGGAACTTATGGGCCTCAAACATGAAAACAATATCACAAACCAATGCATGGACATTTATAGACTTGATTGCCGTAGTTAAAATATCACATGCTCTTGCAGTATCACAAACCAATGGATTAACATTTACAAACTTGATTTCCATAATTAAAATATCACATGATCTTGCAGTATCACAAACCAATGCATTAACATTTACAAAGTTGGTTTCCATAACTAAAATATCACATGCTCTAGCAACTTAGTTAGACAATATGAAACTTTTGCATGGATTAGCTAATCGCAGGAGAAAATGCAGGCATCCACCTTGAGACTCTCACACACGACCACAAAGGTAAATCCCAATGTTGTAGAAACTAAGCTAGATAATATCGAACATTTTACATTTTGTCTTTGTTTAAAAGAACCTTAGCACATACTAATTTTCAATTAAAATTGAAAAAAGTTGTCTTTGTTTAAAAAAATCCTTAGCACAAATTAATTTTCAATTAAAATTGAAAAAGTTGGAGAAAAATTGGCAAGATAACTCTTTTTTTAGGGAGCCAAGGCAAGGACCATATGCTTTGATATCAAATGTCATAAACCAAATTTTCCCAGATAGCATAGAAACATACATAAAAGTATTTGATTGCCTTTAGAATGATAAGGGTCAATGAATAATAATCATCCTTAAAAAGGAAACCTCTTTTTACAAGTAATCCAATGCACAAGACAAGATATGATGATCTCTAAACCTAGGTCTCCTTGGTATATATACAAGACAAAGGTAACGATTGCAATTAAATGATCTAGTCGACCAATAATGAAAAAACAAATATAACAATAGAAATGTAATAACTAAATATTTAAGACTTAACATAGACATATATAACCACATTCTAATCACCATGGTACTCCATTATTTAATTCTCCACACAAAATCCAATCTAGGAGGTATTCAACTAACCAATCCCACATATCTACTCTCTACTCTTCTTCAAAGTGAGAATACATGTTATCAAGGAAGAACATTGTGCAATCAATGTTCAAAAGCACCCAGGCCACTCTATCGGACAAATCTACACTGTGATCAATTATTTAAAAAGAGAAATTATTTGAGATTAGGGTGATCAATGCCTTCAACATTATCATTCAAAGTATCAAATTAAGTTGTAGTAGGATAAATATAATGTGGGTTTTTTCTAAATGTAATACCATTCAATTTCTCTTTTGGCACACAAAGAACATCCAACTATGAAACCATGAAAAAACATCTACAAACCATGTTCTTGATTGTATTGGTAAGAGCCCTCACATTTCATGATATGATCCTTATGGAAATATGGCCATTTCCTCAATATCCTTACCAATCATAAATTGACGAGAGTTTGGAATCACAACATCTATCTTCTCAAGCACACACATTATCCATATCTATTAAAGGTGTTTCTATGTGTTCGTATCTATACCTATTCAACCTTCTTAGCAGCATGCATATCCAACATTGGAGGAGGATATCAAGCACTTCAACTATCCCGCGACACGAGGAAGTAGTCTAAGAGGAGAAAACATGTCCTTATGTATAATTGTATCTACGGGCTTGGATTCTAACCTCAAAGTCACCATTCTTTAATTAGGCACATTCATGGAATTCATAATCCCTTTGTTATCCCTTTTGACCACATGAAGCCAACCTTCACAATCAATGTAGGATAAGGAATTTTGAGCAATATTTATAGTGGTATAAACTTGTCGAGCTAAATATATGTTAATTAATAGACATTAATTATCAACTGAGACTAGTATGATTAGAGTTTCAAGCACAGGAAATGAAAGACTAGAACCTACTCTATCCTAATCTAATGATGACAAACAAATAAAAACTACACACTGTAAATAAATGAAACAAACAGAATTGAACTCAATTAACTTAAATAAAAGCAACTCCTTAGGATGATGCTTATCACCGGATCACAAGATCATGTCTCTTGAGTTAGACCTCAATATTTAGTGACTTGTTCCTATAATGATTTGAGCGATCAACTTGCAATAAAAACCCAAGAATGAAATTAAAATGAAAAAGTACACACTCACCAAATAAAGTGAAGGCAAGCCTAATCCAGTGCTATAACATCCCTAAAATTCAAAGAAAAAAAATTACTATATGTAACTTTATAAATTCCTAGGATGATAAATCCATGAGATATTATACTTCAAACTTTCTCTGTTGTGACAACAATAACAAAAGAATTTAGTTAAACTGCAAGACTCATATGACTATGTTTATTTTTTTTCATCAGCATGTCTCTTTTTATGACATTATGTTGATACATCGTCATGTACTATACTCACTACTATCTTGCTCCTATAGCTACTTTAAAAACTCGGTTTCAAAATCGTAAAAAGTGGTGTTCATTTTTTTCAGTTTTGGTCCTACCTATGAGCTAGGAAAGGAAAGGCCACAAGTTTTACTTAGCCTTTAAGGCTAATGCAAGAACCTTTGTTTTTCTTTGTGCAAGTGATTGAGATCAACCTTTAAGTTTCTTTATAAAGAAACAAAATCCTAAACTACAAGGAATCAATCATCCTAAGCCAAAGGTGGGAAACCAACCTGTAATATAACCAAGTTCTAAATTTAACTTCATACTATTGTTACCCCACCATACTATGTTTTATGTCATGAACCAGACATACCATTGCGAGGGAACTATGTAAAAGTGCATGGTATTTGAAGTGATATGACGATTGAATTAAATTTGAATACCATGGAGATTAAAAATCTATGCAAAGGACATGAAATGAAAGGTTTCACATGCAAGCAATGTGGAAGCCTTGAATGCCCCAGTTGGCGGCCATTATGCATGGTGCCTAGAGGTTTAATGCGTCTCATTGAAAGTGTTTGTCTTTTCGATGAAGTTCTGTTTGGGGTTTATTGTTTTTCATTTGTTACAGATGGCCTCTGGATGCTCGACCTAGTGGCTCTTATGTTCATAAAAAAAGGTGGAGAATCCAAGGCTCTCAACCCTCGACACCTTTTGAACCTGTTCGAGAATGAAAAATTCGTTGGTGAAGTTCGAACTCCTCGTTATGGTGACATATGTGTTGCTCTTGTTATGGTTCTTAAAGCAGAGATAGGTAAACACTTTCTTCTGCTATTTCAATATTGTTTTTCTTTTGATAAATAATAGTTTATAAGTCATTGTTTTGACCCTGAGTTTGTATGTGGAGGAGGTATCCTGAATGGTTCTCTGCAACGACTTGGAATGTGCAGTCCATGTAAAAATTGTACCTCATCCTTCTTGGCTCTATGGTTGACCTGAGGTTTGGATGCCCATCTCTGTGTTGGCCTTTGGTGAAAGGGATGAGTCCCTTTGGTAGTGGTGAGGCATTTTTATAATTGAAACTGTAATGACAACCTTCGACTGTGTAGTCGAGATGACTATGTAGATGAAAGTTTTGTATCCAGGGTTATTGATTTTGTTTTAAGGTGTAAGAACATCCCTACGACTGCCTCTAAAAATATTCAACCTTGTGAGAATTTTTGTCATGTAGAAACGCATTTGTAATTTGCTTTTATAGTTTCGTTGTTTCTATAAGATTGTAATATAACCACGAGGCCTTTATCCTGTCTCAATCGATTTTAATATTAACCATAACGGAACTTTCATTAAGATATTGCTTGTTTATCGCTTTATGGAAAAAGGGTTTTATAAATTTAAGGTAGCCCATGGGGCTTTTACTATTGCAGTCTTAAATACTTTCTTGGTTTTCTAGTGTTGTTTTCTTTAAAGCAATAATTAGCAGGCTGTGAGGCCTTGGGTATCCTTGTAATGGATATGTTAAAGATTCTAGGTCGTGAGGCCTCTATTTTGAATTCTGGTTATTTATATAGTTTAGTCATATTTGATTTTGCAGTTTTGTGGTTTGTTCCTATAAAACTAAGATATGGCCATGAGGCATTTACATTGTAACAAACGTTTAAGAGAGATCCATAGGGCCATTGCAGAAATGATTTAAGTTTTTCTTAGTGGATAATACTGATTCTATAGCAAAATAATTAGACCCTAATGCTGTTGTAATTTCCTTCTATAGGTACTAGATTACAGATGACAATAGCAATTTGGCTCACAACCTGTAACCAACAATGCGACCTGTCGATAATATCTATTTGGTATTCAACATTATGTTTTTTTTGTGAAAGACTGGGACATGTGTTGACACAAACCCAACCAACAAAACCCAGTCACCAGGGGTTCCACTCTGTCGACCCTCAAGCTACCATGATCTCCTTGAGAACCGACCCAAACAGGTTTTAACCCGTCCAACAACACCCGTAAAGCAAATGAAGTCTCACCCGAGGCGTTCAAGGGAGAGTTTTTGGAACCAAGCTTCCACAAAGTAGGAGAGGAATATGTGCATCTACCTATTTACCCAGCATTGCACGATATAAACATATATGATTACTTATCAACATTCACAGAAGCATTCATCATGGTACTTAGATCGCATCATTCAATCATAACAGGCTTCAACATACTACTGTGCAAAACATATCTAACAAGATATCCTCATTTAAGATAAGAAAACATCGCATCATAGATCCATATCGTGGATTCACTTGAAATTCATTAGTGGGTAGCAGAAAACAGTAAAACATAGAAAACACAATGATTCAGAGCAACTTCCTCATGTCATATTACTTTTGCACAAAACAACAGGTTCTTCAAAATAATTACAATTCACTAAGTTCTATCTAATTTCTCTCTTCCTGTATATTTGACGCTTGCAATTCTACTTCTATTTATAGGCTTGCGCCTTTACATTCAAGGTCAAATTTGACACATTCCTAACTAACTCTTAACTGATTCTATAAAATCGTGACCAATATCCACAAAATATGGTCAAAGTACAAAAAGGTGACACAAAATATGCAAAATATTCTATTCTTCACTTTCCGCGCTATTCTCCACTTGCGTGGTGTCTTTTTCCCTTGTGCAACATCCATGATGCTACGCAGCTGGTTTGTTCCAAAACCCCTTCCAACAGGCCCCAAACACAATCTTGTGGCTCATCCTCGAGCCACGTTATTTGGACATGGTGTACTCATTGATTTTCAACTTGAAGTCTTCGTATTGCTGAGTGATCTCATTTACTTGTGCTTGAATTTTCTCAGCAATGTCCTGACTTCCCAATAGATCCTGCTTCAATGGGTTCTCCACCAGCTTCATGTTCACCTCCTTCTTACCTTCCTGCACAACCTATAGCACAGCAAATTCTTTCACTGACAATTGAGCTCTGATCTCTTGGAACGTGTTGAGTTGTTCATTGCACTTCTGTTGTCACTCCTGAGCCTTTCCAACTCGTTGCTGCAACTCCCTTAACTCTGTGGACCGTGTAATTTGAAAAATTGGTGGCATTTTTTGTAATGTCATGTTTAATTTCGCTAGCTGGACCTCTGCTTCCGGAAACTGTTTTGTCAGTTGCTCTAGTTGTTCGTCTTGGATGGCACTGCCCCAAAATTGAGTCATTTCCTTAGTGATGTTCTTGGCATCCTGCTCTATTTCTTCAAATTGTGTCGCTATCTCCTCAATGGCACCCTTTTGCTCAATAATTTTCTCTGGGGGTGTGTCTGGATACACCAGAGCATTCAAAATGTTGTTGTCCTACTGCAACTACACAATAATTTTCCCAAGTCGCTTTGCTTTCGCTATTGCATCCAATTCCACGATGTTTTCAACAATGTGCTTACAAGCATATGCAACTGCCACTTCTACTTGTACTTGATTGTCAAAGAGGTGGGCCTTCTCGAACTTTGAGTCGATCTATTTCTTTCTTTATCTTCGTGATCTCCTCAGTAGTATTTATCTTTAATTCTTGTTGTGCTTTCTTTAGTGCTTTTATCTCCTATTCTTTTTCTTCTATCAACTACTCCTTGGCGCGACGTGACTCTTCTACCTCTTTTTGCATTGCTTCCTCTTTCTCCCATGATTGCAAGTACTGGTCCTTGATATCCTTTTGTCTGTCGACCAACTCTTGGTCGACAACCCACTGTATGTGTATCAACGTTTGGGTAGTTAACATATTGATCTCCAATGTGACGTTCTGCAACTATTGTAGGGAGGTATTCAAGACCTCTCGTCCGGTGTCAATCACAGTCGAGGGAATTTGAACATTCCTGTCCCGTGGCTCGGTGCTGATTGACTTGTACTCTTGCACAGCTGTGCTCTTTGGTGCTATTTTCAAAATGACATTATAGAAACAATCCAATTTAGTTCTTACCTTTGTGAATCCTTCATGTGATGATTTATTCATTTCCTTTGCGATGGCATCAGTCACATCATTAGCATCCTTGACAAGCCAGTTCAGTTGCGCTTCCATTGCTGACATAGTGCCACTCCTCGCGGCCTGATCCATGTGGCTAATTGTTCTTACTTCCTTGAATATGCGCTGTGCTTCCAGATTAGTGGGTGTTTCGGTCGACGATTCTCCATCAGATTCATGACGGTCATCTTTCTGAATAGGATCTTCAGGTGCGTCTATTGGCGACCCGTCGATAATTCTTCAGTGTTGACCGTTTCCTGCCATGTTGTAGGCCAATCATTAATCTTAGAGTCAAATTCTTCATCTAACAATTTATAGGGCGTTGACATTGCTTGTATGGGTTACGCTGTTCTTAGACATGAATGGTGTGCGACCCAATTCCGATCCGAGCAAACCTCTGATATTTCATAGCAACTTCCTCTGAAAGGAGGGGAATTTTAGAAGCTACTGCCTACAGTGCTTCCTAGTAGACCCAAAATTGGATCGTGTAATCATATTGTCTTGTTGCTTCCTCAACCCACCACATATTTTGATACTGTGCACCCTTGCACACCTTAACTGCTTTGACATCCATACCTTGGTAATTAATTGGCTCCATCCAAGCCACGAGTGCACTTAAAATTAGTACCCAACTATATGTAAAGGCCCTTTCTCCTTCCTTGACTGCCACTCCTTTTTTTCCAATTGGTTCATCAAGAAGAGTGACAAGTTCATTTGCACCCCCTTTGCACATTGCTGCACACACACAATCATCGCCGAAGTGCATTGGATGGGGTAGTTCTTCCCTGTGATCTTGCTTGCTAAAATCTGTGTGCCAATACACACTTCCCAGTCATTAATTCTATCAATGCGATAAGACCTCCCATTGCATTATAAGTCATGTTTCTTTGTTAGCCTCACAACCAGCCGCTTATCATTGTCCCGTCCTCTGAACATTGCGAAGGGTTTGACCCATCCTTCGGTAGCCCTGTGATGTCAAAAATCAAGTCAACTATGATTGCGACTGGTGTGTTAAGCCACAACGTGGCACCATGAAAGCAGGCCAAAAGCTGCTTGACACAAGAATTTTCCTCATTTAGTCACCCGAAGTGGGGCATGTTTATCAACCTTAGAAACCCAGCTTTGTCTATCCCCTTCACCCAATCCCCTGGGATACAAACTATTGGCCCTCTTCTGACTGCGGGAAGCGACACATAGGGCTCATTTTCTACGTCTGCCAACACAAGAAATTCATGGTAATCATACTTCATTCAGAGTGGTGTAGGCACGATATCTTAGTTGCATACCATCCCCTTCGGCAACGACGACATCCTTGGTTGATACTATTGATTCTTTGTGAGTCGTCGAGGATGTGCATCAGGACGAGTGGGCGGTATGTACCCAAGGATGTCCTTGGAAGAAACCCATGTTCAAGCGACTAATTCTACCCCACTGCAGCTTGATGGCCCCGTCTACGCAGTTTCCTCTTCGCGCGCCCTAATGGAATTTTGGGTTCGTCTTTTCAGTGGCGCTAGAGAGCTTGGATTCTTTTCCTTCTTCTTCCTCTTTGGAACCGTCGATGATCCGACCTACATACTAGTGACTTCTTCTATAATGACGATTGGTCTAACTGGGGAATCTGGATCGCTAGAAATATCGACAGTGTCTAAGGTGCTCTGCATGCGCACCACCAATATGAAATGCTCTAATGGTCACGTACCCTCTCTAGCCTTAGTAACTCACTCAATACACTTGGATTCATGATCTACAATTCTACACTCAACTCAACTCTACAACTCAACTTAGCACAATGGTGCTTCCAACCCATGTTGAGCATATTATTATAACATCAAGTTGATCCATCCTCATCATTACC
Source organism: Pseudotsuga menziesii (assembly GCA_001517045.1). Classification (NCBI taxonomy): domain Eukaryota; kingdom Viridiplantae; phylum Streptophyta; class Pinopsida; order Pinales; family Pinaceae; genus Pseudotsuga; species Pseudotsuga menziesii. The sequence continues at coordinate 62,361 of LPNX010504602.1, read as the reverse complement.
AAATAAAACACAGTCATCATGAACAAATGTGCCATTAATGACCTGAATCCATCGACGATCCCGTTAGTCCAACGGTCGGATTGATCATAAATGTCCGTTGCTTCAATGATCACTACTGGCTAACTACTTTTAATTGTCTTCATTTATTTATGATTTGACTATGTCGCAGCCCTATGGCTATTGCAGCCTATCTTCCTAGCTGCACTACTGACTCCTACTCTTGCGCAACCACTTCCTCCTGGCATGACCTCCTTCTTTCTATCCATCCACCTTTTTTTCCAGTGCGCACTACCTTAAGCATTGCGCGGTTCTGGACTTGTCCTATAAGGATTCAGTCGGCTACCATTCAAAAGCTTTGGAAGCATTGCTCCATCTAACTGTTTTAGTTGAAATGCACCTCTAGAAGTAATAGAATTAACAAGATATGGACCTAACTAAAGCATCTATAACTTACATGGATGCTTCATGAACTTGCTGTCGTATAACATCACCAAATATCCTTACTGAAATTGTTTGTTCTTTATGTGGCGATCATGCCAAGCCTTTTGTTGATCCTTCTCGACACGTTGATGGAATCCTACAATAAATCGGTCCTCCTTGAGTTGTACAAACTTCTCAACTAACTCCTCGAGCGCTACTTCATCATCGCTCGACCTCCATAGTGTCCACTAGAAACTCCTGCATGTGCTTCTTCTAGAATCTGCCCTTGTTCATGCACTAGGACACATCACCATAAAATCTCACTTGGTCCTATTTTATATAGTTGTCCAATGATCAACTGGAAGTCCAAATCCCTTACCACCAACTGCTTCTTCTTACTGATTGAAAATTCCTCCAATGCGACTCTTGTCGTCAAAAAATGAACTATTTGAGCATAATAATCATCTACCATGTCGACTCTGAATATCTGCACATCCGACAGTCCTTCCACAATGTTTTTGGGATTCTTAATTCAGGATAAATGATTAGGGCTTGCATTCAAGTGACCCGACTTCACAATTATTTCAAAATCAAATTCCTGGAAGAGAAGTAACCAGTGACATATTCACTCCCCCAACACATGCTTATCAAATAGGTAATTTAAAGTAGAATGGTCTGTAAACATCTTGAAATGATAGCTTAAGAGGTAATGCCTAAACTTATGTAGCGCATATACCATTGTCAGACCTTCTCTCTTCGTGGTCATATAGTTTTTCTCATCAAATGACAACTTCTGACTACCAAAAGAGATCAGGTGATTTAGGTCCCCTTCTCCTAGTTTCACAAGCACCACTCCCAGTGCAATAGATGATGCATCCACATGGACGTGGAACTCCTTGTTCCAATATGGGAAAACTAGTATTGGTGCAGAATCCATCTTGGCCTTTAGTGTGTCAAAGATTCCTTGACATTCTTGACTCCATAAAAAAGCAACATCTTTCTTCAATATCTTCTCCATAGGGGAGTTAATCACAACATAACCTCTTGTGAATATGCGATAGTATTTGGCATGACTCGACGTTGCCCTAAGCATATTCACATTCATGGGTGGTGGAAAGCTCAGGATCAGCAAAATATTTGTAGGGTCAACTAGCATTTGTTGCTTGCAAACGATGTGACCCAACAACATCCCAAAAGGTGCGCATAAAATGCATTGTTTTGAATTCAGCGCGATCTGATTTTGTTGAAATCTTTCCAGCATCAGTCATAGGTTTTCCAGATGATCTCGAATCATACCACACATGTCCAGTCATCCATATAAACTTGCAAAAATTTCTGAATAAAATCTTTGAATGCGGCGACAACAACCTGAGAAAATATCACAGGTGCATTCTTCAACCCAAAAGGCATCACTCTGTACTGGAAGCAACCCCATTCAGTAACAAATGTGGTTTTATGTCGATCTTCTTTTACGATCCTTATCTAGTGATATCCAGAAAATCCGTCTATAAAATAGTACATATCTTAACCGCCTACTACTTCCAGGACTTGATTAGTAAATGGTGTCATAAATGGATCATGCATACATGCATCGTTCAGTTTTCTTAGATCAAGAAAATAGTAAAGCTACATACTCAGAACATGATCTGTTCCTCTTTCTTTCTCTGTGATTCTCTTCTGGAGCCCCATATCTTTATGCACCTTGGATAAGTTCTTGTACCCAAGTAGGTTTCCTCTTATGAGGATTCTTCTCCAGAGGTGGATCTATAGGTCTTTGTGGTTCTTCAAATTCTCGATCTTATTCCTAAGTTTCTTCATTCATGGTTGTATCATGAATTCTGGGTGCTTCTGCTTCTTCAGGTTCTTCAGTAGGTCCCTTTCTGGATTTGTTGTAAGTTGTGTCTTCATCAAATGTCACATCCCTGCTGATTTCAATCTTCTTGTATCCTAGGAAATATATTCTGTAAGCCTTCGAGCTTTCAGAGTATCCCACAAATATACCCTTCTTTCCTGAAGGATCTAGTTTAGTCCTCTTCTCTTTTGGAATATGGATGTACACAGGACAGACGAATATTCGGAGATGGTTGACTTCTGGTTTCTTGCCAGAGAAGACTTCTTCAAGAGTCTTGTTCTGAAGTACTCTATGTGGAGTACGGTTTTGTACATACACCGCTGTTCTGGAAGCTTCCGCCCAAAGATGTATAGGAAGGTCTTGATCATGAAGCATTGATTTTACAGCTTCCATGATAGTTATGTTATTTCATTCCGCAATCCCATTCTGTTGTGGATTATAAGGAGTGGACAAGTCCCTCTTAATCCCTGATTCTTTGCATAGCTCTTTGAATTCATTTGAAGTGAATTCTCCGCCATTATCTGATCGAATGGTCTTGATCTTCTTTTTAGTGTGGTTCTGGATCAAGGCTTTGAATTCCTTGAACTTACTGAATACTTTGTCTTTGTTCTTCATGAAGTAAACCCATGTCTTCCTAGAAAATTCATCAATAAAAGAAACATAATATGCATACCCACTTAGAGAGTTTGATGACATAGGACCGCATACATCGGAGTGGATGATTTCCATGATTCCTTTTTCTTTGCTTTCGCTACTTGGAAATGTCTTCTTTGTATTCTTTCCTTTCGCACATCCTTTGCAGACCCCATCATGTTTTGCTTGGATTTCTGGAATACCTTCGACAACTTTGCTTGCAATAGGTAGTTCTCTGTAATGCACATGTGCAAGCCTTCTATGCCAAAGTTCACTTGGCTCTACTGTGTCATGTACCAAGGCTTGTTATGGATTGCCCTTCAATTTGTACAATCCTCCTTCTTGTTCTCCAATCACTACCGCATCATCGATAGTCTTTCCTTTTTGCCACAAGATGACTTGACCATCTATGAATGCAACTCGCATTCCTTTTGCATCTAATGTTGATATGGAGAGAAGGTTCTTCTTGAGTCCTGGCACAAACAATACTTCTTTCATTGTTAGATATTTTCCAGAGTCTAATTTATAGGAAGATTCCCCACTACCTTTTATTGGATATTGGTAGTCATCTCCTAGCTTTACCTTGTGAGGTGATTCATGTTCTGACAGTCTCAAAAAAGATTCCTTGAATCCAGTCATATGTTTGGAAGCCCCACTGTCTATAAGCCAATCATCAATTCCATGAGTAATGTTACCTATGAGAGTGGATATCAGAACACATTCATCCTCGCTTGAAGAATCTTCACTTTCATATCTGGATCTCTTCCTGGATGGTTCATCATCCTCTGCAGCATGAGCATGATGTCTTCTTTTGTTGCTCCTCTTCACTATCTTCTGTTTCTTAGGACAATTCCTTGCATAGTGTCCTTCTTCATCACATGTATAGCATATGATCCTAGATAAATATTTTCTAGTGTTATCTTTGTGAGAGTGCTTACATCCATGGTTAATTTTAGGGGCGAATATTCGCACAAGGGTGAAATTAGGGGCACTTAGAAAATTTGGAGGGCGAATTTTTATAAAGAAAGTTTTTTCAAAATTTTAAATAATTCGCTCAAAATTTAAATAAAAAATAATAGTAATTAGGGTAATAGCCCCTTTCATTTCCGGAGGGAGAGGCCAAAAAACTTATTTCGCCTCCCCGATTCCTGTAAAATTTGTTCCCATCGCCCATAGAAATCACTTGTTAAAAATACCTTATTTGCCTGGGATTTATGGCTATGAAGATTTTTATTGGCAGTTTCGCCTTCGATTTTGGTTGTAAATCCAAAACAAGGGTATTTTCGCCCATCGATTTCCCGTTTCGAGAATATATTTGCAGAAAATCGTCCCTAAATCGTGGAAATGGAGTGTATTGGGAAGAATTTCGCCCTATATAATCACGTAATCTAGTTTCAGAGGTGAATACTGTTCAATTTGGAACTTTGGGTTATTTGGGAGTTGCAGGTTAAGATTATTCCGAGCTTACTGGTTCAGGGATTACAGGTTCACTCATCTTCTACTCCAAGAATTTCAGGGAGCTCACTCATCTTCCTTGTGTGTAGGAACACTGTTCACTCATCTTCTACTCTAAGAATTTCAGGGAGCTCTTCAAGTCAAGGTATGACCTTCCATGTATAATGCCTCTTTGCGTTTTTCAAATTTGGTCTTATGCTTCTTATAAGAACTAATCATCGAAGTTCTTAGCACTTCATTTCATAGTTTCATAATGACAGTTGATCAGGAAGCTGTTAGCAGTATATTTCAGACTTGGGTATGGAGAATTTTATCAGTCTATCATGAAGCTTTTAGCAGTGTATTTCATGGTTTGGTCTTGGAATATTTAGCAGTCAATCATGCAGCTTTTTTAATAGTGTCTGTGGTGTTGAACTAAATTCGTGCTTTTGTTGGGGAGCTTTTTTAATGAAGTTTTAGCGTTGTTTCTTCGAGTTCAGCCAGAGGGAAAGGGGCACGGGGGGCTGGGGTTTAAGCTGAGTTTTTAACTACTTGTGTTTGCCCAACTGTGTTTTTCAGGAGTTTAGAGGTGGGTTCTTTAAATGAACTCGAGGGTTTTTTTTTCTTGATTTTAGATTTGTGTTTCTCTGGAATTTATGATTCTTGCCAGGATTTGAACTTTTTTGCGCCTAGATCAAGAGCTAAAGTACCCTTTTTTTTTCATATTTAGAGATAGGGTTTCTCTGAATTCTGTAAAATCTAAGCTATTTATGCCCATTAAAACAAGAACTTGAGTGCTTTTTTCTTTCTTTAAAAAATGGGCTTTTCTGAGTTTTATTTGAATTGACCCGTAGTTGCCTTTCGGTTCATGGGCCCAGGTATTTCTGTTTTCTCCATTTTAGAGTTTAGACAAGGATTCAATTGAATTTCAGAAGGGTTTGATCTAGTTTTTCTTTGCAGGTTTTAAATCCAAGTGCTCTTTTGGTTATTTGTATTATAGGTTTCTGCTTGGCTGCCATAAAGGGTATTTTTAAGGCTTTCCAACGTGGAATGAACTCTAGTTTTGTTATTGCAGGCTTGTTTTATATTCTCATTTCATTGAGCATCATGGGAAGCATTGGAGGTGTTGAAGAGGCCTATGGGGCATATACCTATGAAGATCTGGAGAGAGAGCCATACTGGCCTAGTGAAAAACTGAAAATTTCCATCACTGGAGCTGGGGGTTTCATTGCCTCCCATATTGCCCGGAGATTGAAGTATGAAGGACACTACATCATTGCCTCTGATTGGAAGAAGAACGAGCACATGACCGAGGATATGTTCTGCGATGAATTCCATCTCGTGGATCTCAGAGTTATGGACAATTGCTTGGCTGTTACCAAAGGCGTTGACCATGTTTTTAACTTGGCCGCGGATATGGGCGGTATGGGATTCATCCAGTCTAATCATTCCGTTATCATGTATAACAACACAATGATCAGCTTCAACATGATTGAAGCTGGCAGAATCAATGGTGTTAAAAGGTGAGACCTGCCTTGATTTATTTCTGCACTTTGTATTCTCTTGACTGTTATTTGTTTTTGGTGTTCATGGCCTCTCTTTATCTTGCTTTCGATATAAAGATGTATAGGTTCTAGTCTGACTTGCTATTTCTGAAATTCCCTATGCATTCAATAGTGCGGTTATCGTTAGAGTCTGCTAGATCATTGATTTGTTTGTAAAAACATGATACTTATTTTACTCACATGATCTCAAGCTGTTCGATTGCCTCCACGAGGCATCTGTTTCATAAGCTGTTTGTTGATCTGGAGCAGGTTTTTCTATGCTTCTATCGCATGCATTTATCCCGAATTCAAACAATTGGAAACCAACGTGAGCTTGAAGGAGTCAGATGCTTGGCCAGCTGAGGTATGTCGCCTTATGTTGCTTTGAAACTTTAGTTATGTTGTTTGGTGATGTACCACATAAAGTTTTGGGCCAAGGTAATGCAAGGTCTGAGTACTGGAATTTGTTTGGGAAGAATAGTGTTACTGACTGAATGAATGATTATTTTTGAATTTTGAACAAATAAAAAATTCAGAGAGTTGATGTAAGAAGACACCTCTAGGGCAGGGCACTCTCTGAGTTGTCAGCAGTAAATTTGACATTTATCAGGGCCTTTGTAATTTGGAGAGGTGATGCAATTCCAAAGGAACTGGTTTATTGTACGAACTGATTTGTTAGTTACTAGCTTGTGATTATGTCCCTAAAATAGTCAAATCCATCCTGCTCTCCCAACAAGAATAGTATACCCATGCGGGATTTAGATGTTATAGCTTAATATCACTTAAACTGGTAACTAACTAGTGAATTGATTGGTCTTCAGCCTCAAGATGCATATGGCTTGGAAAAACTTGCCACAGAAGAATTGTGCAAGCACTACAACAAGGACTTTGGTATAGAATGCCGGATAGGGCGTTTCCACAATATTTATGGTCCTTTTGGCACATGGAAAGGTAAGTTGAGAAAAATGATAGAACAGAAAACTGAAATTTATTGTGGGATGCCCATATTTATGGTGCCTTTGTTGATAAACTCATTTGTTGCTGCAGGAGGACGTGAGAAGGCACCTGCTGCCTTTTCCAGGAAGGCATCACATCCACCGATAAGTTTGAAATGTGGGGTGATGGCAAGCAAACACGATCCTTTACATTCATTGATGAATGTGTGGAGGGTGTACTGAGGTACATGCTTGGCATGGATTTTCACTTTATCGTTCGGCCTTATTATTGTAACTTATTTCTTCATATTCATCTTATTTATTCTACAAAATCTTTAACTTATTTCTGTTCCAGATTGACAAAACCAGACTTTAGAGAGCCAGTGAATATTGGCAGTGATGAAATGGTTAGCATGAATGAGATGGCTGAAATTGTGCTGAGCTTTGAGAACAAAAAGTTGGCAATACATCAAATCCCTGGGCCAGAGGGTGTACGTGGTCGGAATTCTGATAATACATTGATCAAGGAAAAGCTAGGCTGGGTGCCGACCATGAAGCTAAAGGTAAGGTTCTAGACCTCTTCAAGGAATTAGATTTTTAGATTGTTAAACTCAAGCAGCACGATAGCACTTGTGCGTTGCAGGAAAGATGCTGAGTCTCATTTGTTTACTTTGGGTTTTGACAGGATGGCTTGAGGATTACTTATTTCTGGATCAAGGAACAAATTGAGAAGGAAAAGGCTAAGGGAATTGATCTCTCCATGTATGGATCTTCTAAGGTGGTTGGCACTCAAGCCCTTGTTCAACTTGGTTCTCTACGCACTGCTGATGGAAAGGAATGAGGACAAAAATCTTGATATCTAGTATAATAAAGAAAGTAATATTAACTCAGTTTATTATTGAGTTTGTGAGCTGGTTAGCAGCTACATGTTTCTTGGTTTCGAGTTCAGAATTATTGTCTGCTATTCGAGTATCTCTGAAGGGTTCATCCTGGTTGGAAGCAACTTTTATCATTTTCATTTTAGTTCAAAAGTTCATCACCCTGAAGTGCTGATGGCGAAGATCATCTAATGAATTTTTACTCAAGAGACTAAGAAAATGCAACCATGATAATTTTATTAGAGATCGCTGCAAAAGAATATTTTGAGATTTGGAAGATGATTTAATCATACATAAATAAGAATCTCTACATTGTGTAGCCACTTTTTTTGCACAAATTTTCATTCTGATATGCAATACTACTTCACAATTTCAGCCATATCTGATATGCAACGCTACTTCACAATTTCAGCCATATTGTTGCTTATTTATTTGTGATATTTGGTTTTTAACATAATGTTCATGAATCTTTTTTCATTTTGAGGGTGGTAACCAGGTAAACTGGATTCTTCAGGGCACAAGGCCACAAATACATGCCAAATGCTCATGTGGAACCCAACAATTGGCTCATGAACTATTAGCACACAAAGAGCCCAACAATTAGTTCATGCATGTCTCATCAGGGATTTGAACCTGGGTTGAGAGAGTGAAACACGTAGCTCCTCGTGAATCAAGCCATTGCCATTTGGCAATGTTTCCATATATAATATCTTAGTAGTTAAATTATAAAAATTGTCTACTTTAATT
>LPNX010504602.1:0-50550 GCA_001517045.1 Pseudotsuga menziesii | reverse complement strand
GAGTCCTTCAATGAAAGGATTACAAAGGGAAGCTACAATACACACCAATAGTAGAGGGTGACATCTCTTACATGAAGTCATTCTTAGAGCTTCGATTGGCATGATAAATGCATAAGGTCCAGCCTAGCAATAGGTCGACGAGAAACATGTTAGCAGGTAAAGTGAAAGCACAAAGAATTGTGATTTTTTAGGAATCAAAGAGGTGGCGAGTCTTCCTGGAAAAAAATTCGCCAAATTTTTACAATATTTTATAAATCAGTGAAAGATTCGCCAATTTTTACAATATTTTATAAATCAGTGAAATATTCGCTATTTTTTACAATTTTCTATTATGTAATGAAATATTCGCCAAAATTTTACAATATCCTATAACTTAGTGAAAGATTCACCAAGATTTTACAACATTATATAATAAAATGAAAGATTCGCTAAAAAAATTATATATACATATTATATTATTGATAAAATCGCCTTCAAGTTTTCCTATATATCAGGGGGATTGGCCCATTTTTTATACATATAAATTTTGGGGGAGTTCTTAAAATTATCCCTGCTTACCTCTGGAGCTATGAGGTCTTCTTTTGTTTGACTTGGAGTGAGACTTGGAGTGTACCATGAGAGCTTGGTCTTCACTTCCCATCTTTTATTCTCGAGCTGCTATCTGAGCTTCTTCTTGAGAGAACTCTTCCCATAGTTTGCTGAACTTGAATAACTTTTTTCTAGCACAGATTCCTTGGATGAAAGAATCCCATGACCTAGGAAGGCCATTCAAGGTAGTCATTACAATCTCTGCATTTGCTACTTCTTCATCAACTACTTCTAGTTGCTCTTTGATCTGAGAAACTCTTGTGAAGTAAGACTGGATTGTTTCTGCATTCTGAATCTTCACATTCTTTAGTTGGTTTCTCAGGGTCATCTTCCAATTTATGGTCTTCCCTTCAAACAATTTGGTTAGGGAATCAAACATAGCTTTAGGTGTCTTGAGAGAGGACACCTGTGGGATAAGGTGATCCTTGATAGAATCAACAATGATCCTCTTTTCCATAACCATCTTCTTCTTATGTAAGGCCTTTCCCTCATCTCCCTCTGGAACTGGAACCTCCTCATGGATGTAGGAGTCTAACTCATTTTCTTCCAGGACCAGGGAGATCCTATACTTCCAGGCTCGGAAGTTATTAGCTCCCTCAAGCTTTTCATCAAGCTCGGTATGATGAGACATCTTAACTGAGAACTTCAAATGGAAATACAATAGATTTTAGATCTTACCAGGTTCAAGATGTCGGATCTGAAACTTGAGCTGAAATCCTGTAGAGCTCGTTCAGGAGCAAATTAGGGTTTTTCTTTTCCAGAGTTCTGTCCTTCCAAATTCCTTGAAATTTGTCCCTAACTTCGATTTTGGGGAAGAGATCAATCCAGGCCTGGGATCACTGAAAAAATCCTCTTCTGTGAAAAGCCCTAATTTTTTACAGTAGTGACAGGTCCAAAACTGAAAACCTCAAAATTGGATTCTGCTTCAACAGAAAGATGCGCCCTAAGGAGGAGAGTTATTCCACCTTACTTTTGCTGAAAATATATGGAGGAAGATACACAAACTAGGAATCCCTAGTTCCCACAGCTGCACAGTGTCTGCTTCTCAGGTTAGCTTTGATACCATGTTAGTTTTTCAACATTTAAGCTAGAATTATGTTAGGATCTTTACTGAGAGAATAACAAGTAGAGAAATCAAACAAAAGAGACAATGAACACAGTGTTTTTCATCGGGGAAACCATAAATGGAGAAAACCCCACAGCTTCCTCAGAGATAGAATCAACACAAGATGTAAGACCCCAAAATAGTAAGATGCATTCCCGACAGCAGTAATCTTCTTCTTGTCTAGCCCCATTGTCTTCTCCTTCCTCAACTATGCGCTACACTTGAGTGTGTGAGTGATGTGTACTAAATAGAGACCCCAACTCTCTATTTATACTAATCCTGACATGACTAAAACCCTACTAGGGCCAACCTCTACTAGGAGAGTCTAATAACCCTAATGCCCCGGAACCGCAGGGACTTTAACCCTTAGACAATCGAAGGGTTACCCACTATGACTTGACATGACTTTTTTACATTATTGATTTTCCCGATCGGAACATTGGGGCATGACAGCATGACTCAATTACATAATAGATACATCCCAGAATAAACATCGGGTTACAATACATAAGATACATAGATGAATACATTCCAAAGTTACAAATACATCAACAAGAACCACATCATGGATGAGCTGTATCTTGTTATGGACATCTGGATTGACATCCATAAAGCTAAAGGTATGCATAAAACAAACTATTAACTCCTCCCAAGTGCTTGTTTCCCTGTGCAGCTCAACTAATACATACTATGATTGTGGCGTCTCATCTAGTGTGTGAACAAAGGCATGGACCCACTCATCCCTCGGTCGTGATGCCCATAAAGTATGAAATTCAATCAGATGATCTCTAGGGCTATTCCTACCATCATATTGTCCAACATGGTATACCTATGTATCCCCAAACCAAACTGTCATCAGCCGTCGACACTGCGATGATCCAGTAATTGATTTTTTATGAGTTTCCCACCAGCGTGATGGAGTAGCTTTCAGTGCCTCCTCCAATGCAAGTAACCACTATGGATCTGACAACTTCTCTTCAAATTCAATAAGAAACTTGGACAACTCGGGAAGTCCTTCATAAATGGGAAATTCAATAACCTTAGTCGCGACACGACATAGCAATTGTGTGATCAAACTGCACTTCTTGACCAATACTTCATGCATGCGATTCTACTAGTTCTCTAATTCATCATCCAAATCGGAAGACGGAGAGATAGCGCTGCACCAACCAATTTCTCCATCAATAGTTGGATGGATGTGATGTTCTAAGATATTGTAAGCCTGATCCCATCCCCTGACAAATTTATCTTTTACTAGATCAATATACCTTCTCCCTTCACTGGGATCCATGGGAGCGATGACCCTGATATATTGATTCTCAAATGTCATCATTCGCTTCTTAAAGTTGATTACTTCCATACTATCATTCACCCATCCAATCCATTGCAATATAGGATAGGAGCATCCACCTTCTACAATTTCAATTACATCAAAATTAACATAGGTCTTCATACTCTCAACATCCACTACTATGTGTGATACGCGCCCGATCGGTTGTAACTTGGCCTGATTGGCTAATCATAGTTGCACAGGGGACCATCGTAATGTTGGCCTCCCCATATTTTTCCATGTCTGTTTTGTCAGAATATTCACATTTGAGCCCAAATCCAGAATAATTGAATCTACTTCATAGTCTCCAATTCGGATGTTCATGCACATCTTTATGCTTGTATATTTCTCATGCAATGAATTCACTACAGAATCCTTCCATCCCTTTGACGGTCAGTGAAATAGGGTCTTAATTTCAGGAAAGGGATTCGAGATCTCTTGCCAATGACAAGCAGCTCTCAAAGAAGTTCTGCAAGTTACCATGTTGCTGCGATGGTCCTGCCTCCAATGAAGAATCAAAAGCAGTAGGCATTTCATAAATAGGTGAATTATCAGGATTCCTTCCGATCAGATCGTCTGCTTTAAAGAATGTTTCCTTCTCAAAATCGATATCGAATTGTACCTTCTTCTTCGCAGCCAATCGAATTTGCAGATGAGGTCTATCTTCTCCATCCATCGCACCATTTCAAGTGACAACAACAACGCCAAATCATTCGTTCTGGGTTCCGATGAGATCGTTGCAACTGTTGGCTCCTGATATTAGTTTAGAGGTGGATTCATAGGTTGATTTACATTCTGAGTCACAATTTTGTTCTGAATTGGAATTTTTTTATGTCCTTGATTTTGGTTTGGAAACTAGTTCTGCAATTGATTATGATTCTGGAGTTGATTTTGATTCTACAACTGGTTCTAATTTTGTAAATGAGGAAGATTTCCTACCTTCCATCTTGTGATCAATTGTGGACATTTCTCAACAGTTTGATTAATCACGGTACAATATGTACACAAACACTGTAACTATGGACAATCCCTCTTGTAGTGAACCAATACGCCACAATTATAACATTGGATAGGTCTGCGACCTCATCTACCTCCTCGACCAAAGCCTCCTCCTCGACCTCGGAATCCTCCAAGGAGTCCTCATTGCTGCTGGTACTGCAGCTAAGTTAGCTGCTGATGTGGGGGATTCGACTGCTGCTAAAAATAATATGCTTCCTGAACACACTATGGCTGTTTCAGAGCCATCGATATCGGATTATACTACGGCTACGGTGCGAACTGTAGTTACAGCTGAGGTGGTATAAACTGCATCTATGGTGGTGGTACATACTTCGAATGAGGTGGAAGTTGTACCACCTATGACTTCTGTTGTGGTTGTTTTATGCATCGATGATCTTCACCCTTCACATAGTATGAGTCATATGTCCTTTCCTAGAGGAGGTCATATGGCCGATAGTCTGTATCTTCATGCCCAATAGAGCGACAAAAAGTGCAGTATAAGATTGTTGGATTCCTTACCATCTTGTGCATGTATCCACATTCTTCATGTTGATGTCCATAAATTTGGCATATGCAGCACCATGGTACACTGCAACAAATCAGTGGGTTTAGTGCTCTTGACAATGGGTAATTTCAGAAATCACGACAAGTATATTTGGTATTTCCATATGCGCGACACTGAGTACACCAAAGGTCTTCACGATGCTCTTTACCTTTCTTTATATATTGCAACTGAAGCATCAAGTCTTCTAGCTGCTCCTGAATCTGGTTCATCCCTACTGTGCTTTCCCCAATGTGTGAGGATTCCAAATTTATCGTGATCTCCAAAGCCTCACTCTGTGTCGTGATATTTTGCTGCATCAGTGGTTGTCTAATATGAGACACCAGTGCTGCGATGAACCATTCCTTATGCTGAACATCGCTCATCTCAAAATTGACTCTTTCCATTAACGTCTGGAATATTTGGTCAAAGTCCCAAATAGTTTCATTAGGAAATTGTTTATTCTCCTTTAAATTTGTAATGTAGTACGCTTCAAACTTTAGTTTTCTGAATTCTTCAATTAGTCCTTTCCTGACTTCATACAATGTCTTTGAAGGGGTCCCCATAGGAACTTGTATAAATTTCATGAACCAATCTAGTGCACGACCCTGAAGAGTGGTCGCCAATTGGCCATTTTTGACATCATCATCCGTAGTCTGTCTGACAGTCCATACTACCTCACATAGAAACTAGTACTACTTAGGATTGTCTATCTTGTTCCCATGGAACAATGGTAACTCCGTGTCGTCTCCCTCCATCCTGGTCCTTCTTCCTACATATGCTGATATACTACTAGAATGCTTCTAGCACATCGGGAAAGTCGACATGGAACTTGTGTTTCTCCCTGAATATGGAGTAGCGCATGGAGGCGTGGGCATGTTACCACTGGGGTTTTATCTTAATTCTATCTTGGGTGTATTCTGGTCATCCTCTTCATCACTGTAGGGTTTCCTCGTCCCGTGTGGTCTTCCTTCGTGGTATTTCATTTTTATTACAGTAGGACCTGCCCTTGTCCTCTTCCTCTTCTCTTGTTGAAACCTTGATCCTCCCCTCGTAATATCACTTTCCTCCTCGGATTCCCTCATAGTCTCATCGAAATTGTTAAATTTTCATATGCTAAGCTAGATAATTAGTATTTCATTTCAAATTCATAACAAAAGCATATAAACAGGATCACTGAAAGATAGACAAGTACAACCATACAAAAGGAACGCAAAGATTTATCCTGGGAATACCCTAAAGGGAAAAACCCAGCAAAAGCTTCCTCAAAATAGATGCCCCAAAAAGATAAAAGGTAAAAGCAATAAGGAGAGCAAAGCCTGATCCTCCTCCTTCTCCAGCTACTCTTCTCTTCTCCACTAATGCGCTACACAAGTGAGAGTGTGTGATTCAAATGAGGAGCACCACACCTCTATTTATATTCATCCATTCACTTTAATTTACCCATTCGACATGTAGGCTTGAGTTACACATGTAGTCTCAACTAACCACACTGGGGTGCTAATGACCCACCTTTAAAATTAGAGGGAAATACCTCATGACTCTTATTAGTTCTTTCGATTAGAAGCATCGGGGTACAAAGTAATACAAGTGGTTCTCTTGGTAGGACCATCAGGGACCACAAAAAGATACATATAGAATATTCTTCGAAGTTACAATATTTCAACAGAAACTTCCACCCATATACCCCTTATCATTCCATTAGTCTCCCCCCTTTCTTCACACTATCCACAACCTTCGCCCACTACAGGTCTACTACTTGAGGTGCATCTTCAGTATGCCTTTTTCACAGACAAGCATATTAATTGAAAATTACAGGGAAAATAAGAATCTACCTCTTGGTCCATTAAATAATTCCCTTTCTGCTTCACTATAGGATTTAGTAGTATCAACCGCGGACTAGGTTATATAGCCTTCTAGGATACTTTCCAACCATAATTCAACAACCCGCGATGCCCTGTTGTCAGTCTCCTACAATTCCTAGATCAATTCAGGGGTTCATGATGTTGGTTCACCCCCTTGCAAATTTGTCTTGTGATAGGTAAATCGTGTCAACCACTTGTACAATATGATGGGAAATTAAGAGAGAAAATACTTGTGTGGATCGTTGTGTATGTGCCTTTCCAACCACTTATCCTTCATCAGTCCAGGGTTCTAAGTTTTGGTCTCAACAAATTCTTACAGCTTCTGGTCGAACCAGTCTTGAATTCCTGGTCTTGTCGGATTCCACAACATGTCCTCTCGTCAGTCATAAAAACGTCACGTCAACGGAACCATTTGTTGACACAAACCCAGCCAACGAAACCCATTCGACAGGGGTTCCACTTTTTCGACCTTCAAGCCTCCGCGATCTCCTTGTGCACCGAACCAGATAGGTGTTACCCTGTCCAAATAACACCCACATAGTGGATGAGATCTCACTTGAGTTGTTCAAGGGAGAGCTTTCAGAACCAAGTTTCCGCAGAGTAAGAGAGGAAGATATGCACCTACCTATTTTCCCAGCATTGCACGATATAAATAGATATGATTACTTATCAATATTCATAGAAGCATTCATCATTGTAATTAGATCGAATCATTCATTCGTAACAGGATTCAACATACTACTGTGCAAAAGATATGTAACAATATATCATCATTTAAGATAAGAAACCATCACATCATAGATTCATATCGTGGATTCACTTGAAATTCTTCAGTGGGTCATAGAAAATAGTAAAACAGTAAAACATAGAAAATGCAATGATTCAGATCAACTTTCTCATGTCATATTACTTCTGCACAAAACAACAGGTTCTTCAAAACAATTACAATTCACCAAGTGCTCTCTAATTTCTCTCTACCCGTCTATTTGACACTTGCAATTCTACTTCTATTTATAGGCTTGTGCCTTTACATTCAAGGTCCACTTGGATGCATTCCTAACTAACTCTTAACTATTTCTACAAAATCATGACCAATATCCACAAAATATGGTCAAAATACAAAAAAGGTGACACAAAATATGCAAAATATTCTATTCTCCTCTTTGCACGCCATTCGCCAGTTGCGGGGTATCTTTTTCTCTTGCGCAGCATCCGTGATGCTGCGCAATTGATTTGTTCGAAAACCCCCTACAACACCATGTCGCCCATATAAAGTAACTCTGGAAAAAAAATCCCTCACCGAAATCGATTTGTAAGCTAGCTTAGTTAAATTAATTAATTTGGAGTTTTGTTTACCCTAACCATATCTAGGGTTTTGATTAAGAGGTCGAAACTTGGTTGTAGATTGGAAAAGAAACATATATAAAAGTATATACAATATACTATGTAAATCTCCGGGCCTAAACATCGTGGTTTTAAATTAATGGTTTTAGTTAGATGTTTTTATGTTTATTTTGATAATACTTTATCATGAGAATATACGTATATACTACTTATATCCTTTATCACAGGTTTAAACCCTTGATATGTTTGAGCATTGTTTGGTTTAATTAAATAAACTATATAATTAGCTTATTAAACCATCTAAGAGTTTTATCCTTATTCTAATTTATCAGTTATATATATATATATATATATTTACAAGTTTATAAATCTCTATAATTAGATGTATATATTATAAAAATCTAGTCTTCACTGAATATAGATGTTATTTTCTTCTAAATCCTAGACTAATAGAGAATTACCACTAATATTATCAATAAAGTAGATTAGGAAAACTGAGATAGAAGAAGTATAGTTAAAATACCAAGAGAAGGAAAATACATCGTTTAAGCTAAGACTAAATTAACATAAAAACTTAGATTAATTTCAGGTTTCTTCTCTTATAACAAAAAAGACTAATTTCCAATAACTTTGTAGCTGATAACCCATCTATAGATAATTTTTAGATAGAAATCACATATCATAGATAATAAACTATCAATTTAAGTGTTGCAGCTACTGAGCATACTTCTAAAAATATAGACATAGAAATAAATAAAAAATAAATAACAACAACTATAATGTGAAAAATATGCAGAAGGGAAAAAACACCCAAAGGAGACTATTCCACCCACCCTTCTCCTGAAGCAGCCAAGATTACTTGCTTAGGACCCCCGAACATGTTCATTGAACCACTAGGACAAATATCACTGGATAATATCCCTCACTACAACTTGCTACAACTTAGCGCTCCATAGTATACTTAACTCAACAATTCAACTTTAGCTATCCCCTCACCAAACTCGTTGTGTTCCTGAATTTTCAGTTTGCAGTAGTTACAAGGTTCATTCACTTGGAAAGAGAATGAGTAGTGAGCCTCCTGCTCAATTTGATGGTATTTATAAGATTTCCTAGGTATTTGGGTCAGTATTGGAATTAAATGAGCCACCATCTCAGTTCCCCCTATCAGGGAACATGACCACAATTTTAGGGTTTATGCTTCCTCCAACAACTAGAAAGTGAAATGCTAGTGTTGCCACTTGTCAACCAGGCTTCTACATCTTCTCATTCCTCCTAGCAGGTTAGTGAACACTCATTCAACAATCTCCCTTGGATAGGTGTCTCTTCTTTTTAATTATTAAAATAAATAATTCTTGAATTACAATCCTTCTTGATCAACTTGTCCATAAAAAATTTACAATAAATTTAACATAATGTTTTCTAAAATAAATAAATAAAATTGTTTTTTCAAGTCTAGGTGTGTTACAAACACCCCCCCTTAAGTTCAACATCGTCCTCGATGTTGCTTAAGTTTATTCTGAGTCTTCCTAGAATAGAATGGGATATGCCACCCGCATATCACTCTCTAATTCCGAGGTTGCTTCATCTGGACTAAGGTGTTTCCCTTGCACCTTTACCTGTCTAGTGGTGCAATTCTGGAGAAAAAATTCCCTCTTGTCGAGAATACAGTCTGGCTCCACCTGACAATATCCTTCGGGTTCTACCTGAATCACATTCCGGTCGATCACATGAGTAGCATTGTGTACATAGTTTTTCAATATAGAAATATGAAAAGCATTATGTATTTTAAGATTAGGTGGCAAAGCTAACCGATATGCCACTGGACTCACTCTTGCCAATATTTCGAATGGTCCACAATACCTGGGTACTAATTTAGCACATCTCCCTAGTTTAAAGGATATTTTTCTAGGTTTTACCTTAACATATACATGTTCACCTACTCATAATTCTTTTGAAATTATTTTAAGGTGAGCATGACTATTTTGTCTGTCCTGAGAAGTTTTCAAATTACTTTGTACCTATTTCAGTGTTAGTTCTAGTTATTTTAACAAGTCAAGTCCTAACATCATTCGGTCAACTGGATTACTCTATGTAATAGGAGTACTACATTTCCTACCATATAATATTTCAAAAGGACTAAGTTTAGCTGAAGCTTGATAATGGTTATTATACGCAAATTCAACTAAGTGCAAATAATCTTCCCGCTTCTTGGGATAGTCTCTAACATACATTCGTAAAATTTCCTCTAATACTTGATTGAATCTTTCTATTTGACCATTTGTTTGCAGATAAGAAGCAGTACTGAAATTCAATTTAGTATCTAGTCCTTTAAACAAAGATTTTCAAAAAATTCCAGTAAAATTAGGATCTCTATTAGAAATGATTACCTTTCGGAATCCCATGTAATTGAAATATTTATTTCATGAAGATGTCAGCAATATTGGCAACTTTATGAGTTTTTTTAACATGTATAAAGTGGGTTTCCTTGCTTATTTTTTCCACAACTATGATTATTGAATCATTTTGTTTCTGATTTTTAGGCAAACTAGTTATAAAATCAAGATTGATGACTTCCCATTTCAAATTTGGAATTGGTAATGGTTTTAAAAGACCTGTTGGGTGTTGATGTTCTGCTTTAACTTGCTGGCATTATATACACCTAGCTATAAATTCAACAACTTTGTTTTTCATATTAGGACAAAATACTATTTTCTCAACATTGTTATCATCTTTTGATACCCCAGATGTTCAAAATAAGGACTTTTGTGTACTTCATTCAAAATCAACAATTTAACTTCTGGTATGTTAGGCATAGTAAAGTCTATTTTTATACACCATTAAGTCTTTTTCATTTAAACTGTAGTATGTATTTATATTTTCAGATACATTTTGAGTTACTTTTTCTCTTAAACTTTGGTATTATGTGTCTAGTTTGATTCCTTCTTCCAATTTATCATCTAATTCGGTTTTATAACTACTAATGGTATCTATAAAACTTGTTATTGCATTTCTTCTTAAGGCATTAGCCACTTTATTTTCTTTTCCTTTGATATGTTTGATTTCAAAATCATATTCGCTAAGGAAAACTAACTATCTAGCTTTCCTTGCGTTTGGATTTTATTGATCAAATAAATACTTCAAGCTTATGTTATCAGTTATTAGCAAAAATATTTTACCTATTAGACGATGGATCATGGCGCCACATTTTTAAAGCATGGATTATGGTAGCCAGCTATACGTCATAAGTTTCATAATTATTTTCATGTGTTTTTAACATCCTTGATTCATAAGCAATTACGTGACCTTCTTGTGTCAGTACTCCATCCAAACCTTCATTGCATGCATAAGTGCATACACATAAATCTTTATCTGGATATGTTATTTTTAAAATGGATGTAGTGGTTAATAATCATTTTAATTTATTAAAAATTTCTTCGCATTTTTGATCCCAGACAAATCCTTTTCGCGTTTTCTATAATGATGTAATATGATTTGTGATTTTCGAAAATTCTTCTATAAATTTCTTGTAATAACTTGTTATTACCATAAATGATTGTACATCAGTTATGTCTTTGGAAACATGCCAATCAATTATTGCTTTTATCTTATCTGAGTCTAATGATATCCCTTCTTCGGATATCATGTGCCCTAGATATTGTATCTTATCTTTATAAAATTCGCATTTACTGAACTTAGCATATAGTTTATGTTCTCTTAAAACTTGTATTATTATCTTCAAGTGTTTTCCATGTTCTTCTATCCTTTTAGAATAAAGTAATATTTAATCTCTAAAGACGACTACACATTTATCTAAGCATTTTCTTAGGACACTGTTCATTAAGAACATAAAAGTTGCTGGAGCGTTTGTTAGCCCAAAGGGCATAACCACAAATTCATAGTGCCCGTATCTAGTTCTGAAAGCAGTCTTAAAAATATCTTTGTCTTTAAATTTGACTTGATGATATCCATATCTCAACTCTATTTTTGAAAATATTGTTGCTCCGCATATCTGATCAAACAGAACATCAATCCAGGGCAGAGGATATTTATTTTTCATTGTCATTTTATTCAATTGAAGGTAGTCTATATGTAGATGTAATGTACCTTCTTTCTTTTCAACGAATAGGATATGTGCTCCTCAAAATGATACACTTGGTCTTACATAATTTTTGTCTATTAGTTCTTGTAATTGTAATTTTAATTCCTTAAGTTCTAAAATTTTCATTTGATAAAGAGCCTTTGAAGTAGGTACATCTCCTAGTACTAATTTGATCATAAAATCCAGATCTCTCTTTGGAGGTAATCCTGGAATTTCTTCAAGGAAAACATCCAAACCAACTTTTAGGAATCGAATATTTTCTTATCTTCTTTATCAATTTGTTCGTTATTTATTATATGTACAATAAAGACTTTACAGGATTTTCTTACAACAATTTTCATTTGTAAGGCTCAGATTTGTCTAACAGAAATTTTCCTAGGTATTCCTGTAGCTGTAATCCTTTCTTCTTTATTATTAAAACAAGTAAACATTTTACGAAAACAATTTAAAATTACTTGATGTTTTTCCAAGCAATCCATACCTATTAGGACATCGTAAGATCCTAACGATAACACATTCAACTTGACTTGAATTTTAAACCGACTCATAAGCAAATCACAATTTTCAACATAATTAATCACTTTCCTTTTAGTTCATGTAGCTAATTGGACCAGCTAAGACTTTTCAAACTTTTTCAAAGATAAATTGCATTTTTCCACTATGCTAGGTGACACATAACTTAAACTAGCACTTGGATCAATCAGAATGGAAACAAACTGGTTTTGTATCATACCTTGCACTTCCACCATGGAAGTCTGATGATCAGCTTGACGATTTTCCAAGTTTGCATTTATTCTGGGAATTTCATTTGCTACATATCCAATTGTTTCCTCTTTTTGAATGGTACGCATGTTGTTGAAGTTTCTTTTCATGTTCGGACAATACTTGGCATAATCCAGTCCTTGACATTTTGAGCACTTTATAGGTTCTTTATGTTCATTATTTTTAACAAAATTGTTAGGCATATCCCTCCCTTTTGGTGTTGTAGTATTTTGTTGTGTTTTATTTTTAAAATCCACTGCTTGATAATTATTATTGGAGAAATTCTGAGAATTATTTCCAAAATTTTTATTAGACTTAAACCCTTTTCTGTTTTGGTCAGTTACTTGTTCTCTTATTCTTCTAGTGAGGTAATCTTTCTATATTTTTACTTTGTTCATAACAGAAATCAACTTTTCTCATTGCCTCTTCAAGGGTTTTTGGGTTATCAAACTCAATTATGTCCTTGAATTTAGTGGGCAGACGACTTAAAAATATTTCTATTTTAGGCTTTTCGTCAATTATATAAGGTACATATCTTAACAGTATTTGAAATTTGCTACTTAACTCTTTCATTGACATTGAACCCAGTTTTAGTTGATAGAATTCTTTAGCTCTTTCTTCATAGTATTGTTCAGATAAAAACTTCATTTTAAAATACGTTTTAAAGACTCTCCATGTTAGATACTTATCCTTAAGGTTTTGACTCTTTTTATGTCCTACCACCAAATGTCAGCTTTTTCGATTAGATTTTAGATAGTCATCTGAGATTTCAATCTGTCAGAGTAGTTATAAATTTGGAAATGTTTCTTCATTTCTGACAACCAAGCCTCGACTTCTTCACCCTTCTCTACTTCCTTGTTAAACATAGGAGGTTTTATCTTTTTAAATTGTCCACAAATTTATTCATAAGGTTTATACTTCCTTTTTCTAGGTTTGCGGTCACTTTCACTACTTTCACTCGTGTATTTATACATTCCCCTACGCGACCTTGCATTAACCTCTAAAGAAGATTCAATATCAGAATATTTTACTCTCTTTCCCTTGTGTTTGTAGGATACTATTTCAGAATCAGTTTCATAAACATTTCTTTTATCTTTTTCTCTGTTATGTATTTTGTCTAATAACATCTGATTCAATTCCAAAATTCTTTCATTATCTATTTTTATAGTTTGTAGCTCATATTTTAACTCTTTAACTATTTGTAGTAACTCTGAAGGTGGATTATTTAGTTCTACATAAATGTTGTCTGGATTATTGTGTTGAGATTCATTTTCAGTAGATGCTTAAACACTTTCCATTTTCCTGCAAAACAAATTTTATATTTCTGTACATAAATAAATGTAAAACATGATCAGTATCTTTTTTTTGTATGTGAGTGAGCCAATCAGGCATAGTGTTTGGAAACTCGCTCTAATAGCAAATCTAACATCCCTAAAATTCAAAAAAAAAAAATTACTATATGTAACTTTATAAATTCCTAGGATGATAAATCCATGAAATGTTATACTTCACGCTTTTTCAGTTGTGACAACAATAACAAAAGACTTTAGTTAAACTGCAAGAATCATATGACTATGTTTAGTGTTTTTCATCAACAAGTCTGTTTTTTACAACATTATGTCAATACATCGTCATGTATTCTAGTTGATACTATCTTGCTACTATAACTACTTTAAAAACTTTGTTGGTTGCAAAATCGTAAAAGTTGTTTTCATTTTTTTTCATTTTTGGTCCTACGTATGCGCTAGGAAAGAAAAGGCCACAAGTCTTACTTAGCCTTTAAGGCTAATGCAAGAACCTTCATTTTTCCTTGTGCATGTGAACGGGATCAAAATTTAAGTTTCTTGCTAAAGAAGCAAAATCCTAAACTACAAGGAATCAATCATCCTAAGCCAAAGGTGGGACACGAAGGTTTTGAAACCAACCTATAATATAACCAAGTTCTAAATCGAACTTCATACGAATCTCTTTTTAGAGAAATACATGGAAAAAAATCCCATGGGCTAAATTTCTCCCCTAAAATTATCCGTGAATTCTATCCCCTCATCAAATTCCTTGTGTGCCTGACTTTTCAATTTGTAGCAGTCACAACGTTCATTCACTTGGAAACATAATGAGTACTGAGCCTCCTGCTCAATTTGATGGTATTTATAAGATTGCCTAGGTCCTTGGGCCAGTTTTGGAATTGAATCAGCCACCATCTCATTTCCCTCTCTCAGGGAACATCACCACAATTTTAGGGATTATGCTTCCTGCAACAGCTAGAAAGTGAAACGCTAGTGCTGCCACTTATCAACCAGCCTTATACAACTGCTCATTGCTCCTAGTGGGTCAGTGAACACTCATTCCTCCTTGAATAGGTGTCTCTTTTTTTTAATTATTAAAATAAATATTCTTAAATTACAGTCCTCCTTGACCAAAGTGGTCATAAAAACTTTACAATAAATTTAACATAATGTTTTCTGAAATAAATATTTTTTTTTTAAATTCTAGGTGTTTTACAAGTGCAATATAAAAGATTGAATTATTAGACTACAAGGTTCCTTACTTATTGATTATGTTGATTCAATTATGCATTTTCTCAACAATTGCAGCCCCAATCTTTAATAACTATGGAAATATCCGAATGTAAACATAGCAACATGTAAATCTAACCATAAATAATTAGGGACATTGAATATAGATTTCACCTTTTTATATCAGATATTAAATGATGGTCTTATTGTATCGAATGTTCAAAAGGGTTCAATAGTTAAAATATAACAATATAATTTTAATACATGCTTATCTTTCCTGCTCCACATTAAGCTAAACTATTACAAGGAAAAGGTATGTAATATGATCGTAACAGTCTATTTAGATGTTGAAAACACCTATATTAGAATGAAAATATTCTAGACCCTAGCCTATTATTTCATAACAAAATCATTCTTCCAGAACCTAGCATATTAAAAAAAAAGGAGAGAAAACAATACATGATTAGCTTTCTCTTTGAATATTTACTAAGGGAATGTTTATTATATTTAGAAACTAAAAGATTTTGTTTAGGATTTAAGTGTCTCTGTAATTATAATAATACAAATTCCCAATCTAAGGCTTCATTGCATTAGCCATCCTGAAGATCACTAATGATATTTAAAAATATGGGTCCTCTACACAAATAGATTTATACACTAGATAGATCAAATGAGGTACCTAAGTTAGATCCCTATTCATATAGTTCAGTCTCATTAAAGGTTTAACACAATCTTTCACTTATCAGGGATAGGGTCCATGCATTATGAATAATGATTGACTGTAACCCTGACAAATTCTAAGTTCTGGTTTAATGAAAAATCAATGGGAAATCAAAACAGAGCACAAGGAACATAGTATAGAAATTGATAAACAAAAAAAACTGCATTTTCTAACTAATGCAATATTTCAAAGAAGTCATGAATTATTTAATTAAATGGATCAAAAATATATTATGTAAATAAATCTATAGTACAGATATCAAATCAAAGAAATGTTTTGTTGTTTTGATATTCCTATTTAAAAAATGCAAGTACATAAGTTAATCTCACACAAATATTCCACACCAAGAGAAATCAAAATAGGAACTAAGCAATAGATAAACACAACATAAATTGGTAATAAAATAATTCACACCCAACAATAAGCTAACCAATGAATCAATTAATAATATAATAGAATCTCTTCACTCATAAATGAACTATCTACATAAAATATAAAAGCGATGCTACACTAGATTAGTGGGCCCAAACCAAATGGGGAAGCACGACGAATAACTCATAGACTGGAGAATATGTTAGACACAAATATGTAGAATTAGTCTTCCATTAATAAATTAGTTCAACAACAACTTTAATGATTCAATCTCATGAAAACAATTACCAAGCATCACAATAGTGTGATTATATATATATATATATATATATATTTCAGTCCTTGTATATAAAGAGAAAATCGTTCCTAACTGAAAAAACACTCAATCCTATGTTTTATTATTCGGGTAGCATATGTGGAACAACACGCCATTTGCTCAATCCAACATACAAGGAATTCATTTTTTTTTATCATCATTACGATAATATAATATCATTGAACAACCTCATTCTCATCATGACACGAGAGTGCATGAGGATGAGGTTCGTAACTAATTGAGGAGATAAAGGAGAAGATTGTGCCCATGGTTTTGACTACTTGACCTAAAACTTTGACCAGTTACATCACTTTCCTAAGATGAACTAGGAAGGATACTGTTAGGATTAATTAATTAATAATTCCTTGACCACCATAGTCTATTTGTATTTTCATAGCTTAGGAGGTTATTTCCACTTCATTGGTACCACAGGGCACTCGTTTGGGGCCAACCTTGGCATTCAATGCGCTAGTATTCCTGAGTTTAGGAGATCCAGAGACCAATCCCTATAATTTAGGAACCCACTTTAAGTCCCACCAGTAGTCACCACCAGTTGACCCGAGACAATGTTCAGTTATGTCCATATATTCTTTGATTCCCATCAGTTAGTTCACTTTCAGTCATTCTAGCACCAGTTTGCATGATTTAAGGAAGGTCGGGTGCCTTTGCTCACCTAAATCAGTCAATTAACTATTTGTGAAGTGATTCAATTATCCAGAGTTGCATTAGTGAGCTCTAGTGGTGATTTTCCCACACCGAGTTAGCTCTGGAGTCATTCTAGGTTGGTAGATTCAAATCCTATCTAAGGCATTTGAATTCTCCTATTTGTAACACCATTGTATTACATATTATTTACTGATTAATGGATGCAATGCTATTCCTCCAATTATTGGTCTCATGTGTGTTTAATTTGGCATGAATTATTGATCAATTTTTATTGAATTCATATCTCTCTTTTGTAACCTTCTTTTCTTATTGAATTCATGCAATCCTGGAGATCCCATGCTTCATTAAATTTAATATGCTATCAGAGCATTTATCCAGGCTAGATTCAAACCTCAAAAACTTCCATTGATACACCAGAAGCAATTGGGTTCCACATAAATCCTAGTATTCTTTCCTTGCTCCCTATGGATTCAGTCTAGAGAATTCTATCTAGGTGGGATGCACCCCGATAAATTGCACATGTAGAAGTGGAACGTGTTTGAATTGGTTTGATTCAAATTGAAGTGTTTTTGTTGGTAAATTGAATATTTTCTGAAGAATTAGTTGTTTCTTGAAGCTGTAAGATGGAGAATTCAATATTTTTGACACCCATAATCCTCAAACCCTTCAGTTATGTTTATTGGAGGGTTGATATGAAGATTTTATTCTGCAACAAAGGTTTGTACAGGGTTTCCATGGACAAAGAGGTCAAACTCCAACAACCTCTTGAAAAGTCAAAGCATCTGAACAAGCTGGATGAAGCATTTGGCTTCATGTGCATCCACATCTCTAGGGATATGCTCTTCCATATTGATGGATTGAGAACTCCAAAATCCTTGTTTGGCAAGCAGTATGAGCTCAGGGGAATATCTTGGAAAATGAGCTCATAGCACTACAACCCAACAACTTTGAAACCATACAACAATTTTTCTCAAAATTCAAATAATTGGTCATGTAATGCAAGAAATGCGATATTGATAAAAAGGATGAGCAATTGATGCTCTCAATTTTTAGAAAACTTGGCCTATAAATTCTTAGTGTTTGTATATACCTTTCACTCTGGGAGATTGACTACTCCTAATTGGTGAATGCCATCCCTTGATGCCTTCACAGAATATCTAATCAATGAACAAGACAAGATGATACATATGGGATCCCTCATAGCCTCTCCAAATAAAGCTCTCTTGGTTGGTGAGACAAAGAATGCATAGGCAAGGGGGAAGCAGAAAGGAAAAGAAAAAAATAACACTGAATTCAAACCTAAGGAAGAGTTTAATCCAACAGATGAATCCTCAATATCTAATAAAGACAAACATCAGAGTTTTGACAAGGGAAAGTGCTCCTACTGTAAGAAGGAAACCATACAGAGAAATATTGTATGAAGAATACATTAGACCAGATGTCAAAACTCCTTAAGAAACAAAATATCTCCGTCCCTGAAGACACAAGGAAGGATGACTCTAGAGACAAGATTGAAGATAATGATGAGAGATTCCATGCACTCCAAGTTGTTTTTTCAAAATCAAATTCCTTTTGGTTACATCCAAAGAATCATTCTCTTCATTACAACTTAATGATGGTCCAAGTATTCACATGGGATATGACACTCAAATCCAAGCTGAAGGAAGGGTTTAATCAAGTTAGAGCATGGAGTGTTCAATAATGTACTTTATGTTCCCTCCTTAGCAGCAAATTTGTTGTTTGTATATCAGATGACTCATACATGCTCACCAAAGCGAGTGGTACTTTGTAATGACTTAGTGGAGATCTCATATATCTCAATTGGGAAGCTTATAGTCAAAGGTGTTTCAAACCATTCCTCCAAGGAATATGAATTCTCACACTCTCTTCCATACTTAGATCCAGTTCCATCTCAACTTTCATTTGAAAGGGAAGATAAATTCATTCTACCTAAACCTTTTGCATATGATAATGTTTCAATTAATGTTTCAGATTTCGAATCTAAACCAGATGACCAAGTTGAATCTATTTATGGAATTCAAGATGAAGTTCAATTGGATCCATATCCATATCCAGTTCCTACTCCCAATCCTAGGCATAAATGGGCTCAAAAGGTTATTGAGGCAGATGGGAACATGACTAGAGAGTCATCTGACATGAGGAGAAAAATATCTCAGTTTCATAAAGAGAGCCTTGTTCTACGTCAAGTAAATTCACTTATTCCAGAGAGGTTCTATAAACTCTCAGAGAGATTACATGATGGTAAGGTCCAATCAACAATTCTGCTCACTAAAGAACAAATTTGATCATGTCACTCTTCCTACAAAAAGAAGAGGCAAAGGAAACATGTATTCTCCTATATGTCATCGTACTGGAAGAAGGTGGAGAGGTTCACATGCAAAGTACCAGGAAACTAGTGCACACAAGAACCATCACACTGAATTACTGCTCGATAGAGATGCATATTGTAGAAATATTTTCACAAGTTTTTACTAAAGAAGAAATTTTTCTCTTAGTATAAAATCTTAATCCTAGTTTTTCTTGCTTATTTTAATTGGGGGGGTAGCTCCCATGATGTTTTGCTCATTTCCTTTTTTTTTAAGAAATCATTTTTATTCATTTAGATTGTATGGGTGACCTTTGGTCTTAGTTTCCAGGGCCCATGATTTCCAATTTAGGATTAAGTGGGGGTGTTAGCATTATTAATTAATCCTCTCTTTGACCACATAGTCTATTTGTCCGTTTCCTAGCTATCTTAGGAGGTTATTATTAATTCATTAGTGCATGGGGGGAACACCTAGGGGACACCTAACACTCATTGTTCATTTCTGCATGAGTTTAGGAGCTCTAGGAACCAATCCCTATAATTTTATAACCCGCTCTGTGTGCCATTAGCAGTCTCCAACATTTGACTATAGTAGGTATTCAGTTATGTTCAATTATGCTATGATTCCCGTCAGTTAGTTAACTCTCCCTCATCGTAGCGGTAATTTTCATGATTTAAGGGAGGTAGGAACCTTTCCTCACCTCATACATCATTTAACTGGTTGTGATCTAATTCAGTTATTTGAATTTGCACTAGTGATCTCTAGTGGTGATTCTCCCACATTGAGTTAGCACCGAGGTCAGTTTGAGTTGGTGAATTTGAAGCCTCCCTAAGGAATTCAATTTCTTCCCATTGTATGATTATTGTATTATAGAGAGATCAATGACAATGGATGTAATGCTATGTTGACCATTTTTCATCTCATGTGTGTGTAAATTGTCATGAATCTATTGATCAATTTTCATTGAACTGTTCACTCTTCTGCAACCTTCTCTTTACATTGCATTCATTGAGGCCAAAGGATCATATGATTCATTAAATTTAACATTTAATATAGAATTCCAATCATTAGCTCGTTTCCATGGCCAACTCCTTTGGTGCCAATTGGTATCCTCCCAACCATACTTAAAGGAAAATCATTCCTTGAGATCCCCAAGTTGCATGGGCTCATAACTAGTTTATGATTTAGAATATACTCAATATGGAAATTTCCATCAACTAGAAAACATCCAAGATATTGACATGCACTAGAAAGGATCTTTCCATCCACTAAAAAACTTCCATATTAATGTTACCAACTTCTCTCCATATTCCATTAGCCACTTAGTTTAGCCTCTTTTCTCTAGAATATTTTTTCCAACATTTACTTATTGTACAGGGAACACTTGAAGACCAATGGAGGCATGCCTTATTTATAGGATTTGTGAGGGTGGGCACCTTACCTCCCCGTGCAAAATTATCAATTTTATTTATTAATAGTTTCTTAATATTCATCATTCTTACTCCACGTGTCTTTCCACTATAATTCTTAATTATTTATTTT
This sequence comes from Pseudotsuga menziesii, assembly GCA_001517045.1. Lineage (NCBI taxonomy): Eukaryota > Viridiplantae > Streptophyta > Pinopsida > Pinales > Pinaceae > Pseudotsuga > Pseudotsuga menziesii. Next base: position 29,457 of record LPNX010504602.1, on the reverse strand, counting down.
TCTAAATATTTAATTCCCCCTTTTTTATTAGAATATTATTAACTTAAGATTCCCCATAAAAGTGGCCAATTGACATTTATCAACTCATCCCTAGGGTCTCTGCAATTCCCTAGATTAGCTCAAAAATATAATAGGGTTAGTTACTTGGGGAAGAAGGATTTTACAGCCATACTGTACAGCCCCCATGTTCATGACCATCCCATATAGTTTACAAAGATAGACTATAAATAACTCTTATTCAGACTCCATCAATGTATTGATATTCATTGGTACAACCTACACCCATTTGTTTGTATGTTGATAAAGCTTTGTATTGCTTGTGCCCTGCACATACATGCACCCAAACATGACCCAAACATATCAAATAGATTGATATAATTGTAAAAATAAATCAAATTCAAATTATTTTTATCACCATTTATCCTCCATAGTTTTTTATTGCCAGACTCCAACTCAAAGCTACCTCTGATAGCTCAAATCATAGATCATGTTCCTTATATCAGTTAGATTAACAATATCAATTTAAAACATAAATATAAGTCACATAAATTATTCAAAAATAATTAACTACAATAATACCCATTTAGTTATGCTTTCATAGCACATAACTAGGCTTTAGTCCTCCCCCTTTATCCAATTGACTCCACCCAGGAGCCCTACTAGTCTTATATGCATGTCAGAGTTCACCCTTGTTTACTAGTATTGGCATTATTGTATCATCTAAGCTATCATTTATTAATACAACATAAAAAGAAATCTCATCATTACTATGATATAAAAACTACCTTCTCAATAATAAAAATACACAATCATCCTTAGAAAACATCCCTAGTTACAAGTATAAATACCTTCCATATCAATAAACAAACAATACTATATCCTTGGAACCTCTCAACTAATCCATGTTTAACCCCCTTGTTTCTATGCCAAGAAAATTAGGGTATTACAAGGTTCTAAGATCTTCTCACCCATACACTAAATGCATATAATAAACTAACATACCCCTAAAGCGGGGAAATGAAACACCGAAGGAAAATTCTATATGTTTCAAAAATGAGAGAAATTTATGTGTAGATAATATAAGTTTATGTGATGAAAACAAGTCTAGGAAAAAAGTGAAAATAAATAACATCAAACTTCTAAATCGCCACATAAGTGAAAATAAGTTTCCTCCAAAAGGATTTTGTACATAAAGTTTTTAAATTTGAAAACATTTGGTGAATAAGTTAATGCTTTCTCCTTGATCCTTTGAATGCCAATGGAATCTTACAAAGAAAAAAAATCCAAAAATCCAAGAGGCATAGTTATAGGAGTTTTCCAAGTTTTAGGTAGCTTTAGAGTAACTAGAAACCCTTGGATGTGGAGGAATTGTACCTTTGAAAATGAGACCTGACCTCGACATGGAGAGACTATACCTTTGAAGTTGAAACTTGAACTATACGAGACATCAAAATTTCTGCACATCATAATTTGCACAAGTGACACCATTTTTCCTTTTGACCATTCGCGTGGATCCTCTTATAATATCATGTATTGAAGATCATTGAATGGGAAAATAATGTTAACAAGTGAAGAAAATATTTTGTTTCAAGTTTTTAATATCCCAAGTCAATATTCATATTGAATATTGATAGTATATAGTTAGGATGTACATTAGTAGCTTCTTGCTTAATTTTCATGACGTAATGGATGCAGAAGCCAACCCCCTTCCACGCACATATTGTAGGTCAGTGGGAACAAGTTTTGATAATTGTAACAATTCCATTGAATTTATTTTTACCTTTTCTCTTCACTACATGTAAAGGAAAAGGCATGGTGCCCTTCGCTCCTTGCAGATCCCAAAACCATCACGATGGAATGTGGAGGCCCTCTTAGTCGTAAGCTTTGATATATGAAACTGAAAATTACAATCCATTAAACATAAATTCATTTTCTTATTGTTAAATTTCTTTGCAAAATAACTAATATAGATATGACCTCTCATTAGACTCCCATAAAAATTTCTTCAACCTTCAGATTCACATACGTTATTCTTTCTTTTTGAAGTTCTGCAACTTTGGTTATCTCCATTAGTAAGCTCATTGTTAGATAAAAAAAATTCAAAACCATGGTAGTGGCCCGGCCTGTTGATTTTTTAAATCCCAACCAACCCTCAAATCACCCACGTGTTTTCCAGTGCAATGTCTTTCTGGATCATGGAGTTTGGGTTTTCAGCTATAGAAATCGAGTGTCTGGTGGACCTACACAATTGTGTTTCAGATGATATGCATGACCTCCAAGTGTCCCATGGAAATTGTGGAAGTAGACGGTTGGAACGATACAAATATGTATGAAAAACTATGAAAGTTGTCTAAGAGATGTTGTTGAGATCTCTTCGCCCATCGATTTTGGCGTTGGATCGAAATCATCATTATTGATGATTTATTGTAGCAATATTATATAAGTATTGATGATTGGATAGATAATTATCATGTGGGGAAATAGAACAGTGCGTGTTGATTATCATGAGGATGATGCATTTGACGGTATTCAAATGAGGAGGTTGCAACTTGTTGATATTGAATGTTCTCTCTTGGAATGAAGTATAATGATGATGAAGTCCCTAGATCTCATATGGATTTGCTTGTACAAACATCCCAAATCTTCTCTACCTTCCTGGATTCTAATGAAGAATTTAAGGCTTCTACAGGAATCAGGGAGTGCAGTAGAAATATTCTAGAAAGATGAATCACAGGTAAATAGAAATTCATTATTCACAGGTAAATAGAAATTTGTTGTTTTAAAGTTTGTATGTTTAGTTCATATTAAAATATCCATATGTAAATATCTAGCTTATGGTACATGTAAACATTTTGTAGGAATATTGGAAGCAATACACAAAGAAATTTCCCATCTCATGGTCGTTAAACCCGAACCCAAACAGGACGAAAAATCCTGGGTATTTTCATACGAGGATCTACAAAGTATGCATTACCTACATGCATCAATATGTGAATCGATGATACTTTATCAACCGGTCCTCTTGGACTCCAAGCACACTCTCCACAATGATGTTCTCCCTGACATGACTATCATGCGCAAAGGAACTCGAGTTGCTTACCACCAATACGACATGAGTCATAGGGATGCTATCTGGGGTACCGACTGCCTTGAATTCAAACCAGAAATATGGTTGAAAAGGGATGGGAATTTTATCCTATAGAGTCCCTTTAAATTCGCAGTCTTCCAAGGAAATGCACAGGTCTTTGAGATATGGAATTTATTAAGATGAAATAGGTTGTGGAAATTGTGTTTTCTATGTTTATATTGAAGCACCTGGTTGAGTATTTGGCTATTTTATCTTAGCACCATTCATATCTTTTTCCACTGTAGAATTCTTGCTTTGTCTTTTGTCATTCACATTTTCCTTTTACATCACCTTTAGCATACAAATGTTTCATGTTGGGCTTGATCAAGGTCCAACATGAGACCTATGACAATGGATTGACAAAATTAATTGACGCACCAATATCACCATAAACTTGACAGACTTTGACAATGTCATTACTTGACTCACTTAGCTTGGCCTTCAAACTTCACTTTAACTTGAACTTCAACATTAATCACTTGAATCCAGATATTTACCACAATAATCTCTCAACTTTCAACTTGACTTTAACACTCCCAACACTGCACTCATTTAACATTTAGAAATTTTAAAGGACCTTTGATCAAGACATTACTTTCACAATCTATAGTTTGGATTACCATTGAAAATAAACTTTTTGCACTCCCTTATTTCATCATGACTCATATTTCATTTACAATCAAGTAGATTTCATGTAACCCATAACAACTTACTTTCATATGACCCATATTAGCATTAATCAAACATTTACCAAAAGGCTAAGACATTCTCTTTTCTAGCTAGATGACCAAATAAAAGACATTTTATTCATGTCAAGAGACAAGCCACCTTATAACGAAGGAATGTAATAAGCCTAGCATTGGCTAGAAGGATAACATTATCGGGACCTCACATCTTAGCGTGTCTCAGGCCCTTCAATCCACTCTCATACGCCACTATTGTCAATAGAATATTATTCAGTTCACAGCCACCAATCAAAACAACAGCTTTGGTTTTCAATAAACTAGTCGCACCTTTCCGGAAGAACACATCAAAATCCACCCTTTAAGGGATATTCAATTACTGATGGATGTGGCTAGTATGGAAAGTAATACATAGGAATGTGGTTGCTAATCACAACTCCTTTCTTTAATAATTTTTGAAAAGCCCAATCTCAGGCCCCTTTGTTCACATGGCTCTAGTTTCTTACTCTCTTCTCCTCTTGCAGACTTCAGCTTGGGACTAGAAAAGGAAGTGGCTCCTCTTAAGAACAAATAGATGGCAGTCTCTTCCTTTGTAGGTGGTTCCTCAAATTGCATCTATTTCTTCCACCGGATGATAACAAACGACCCATAGACTTCCACATTGCACATTCATTCCAAACACTAGCACTTTAAGCCAATAATTGCAAACTAGACACAAACATTTCTTACCAAATATTGAGTATGCAAACATTTTCCACCATTAATATTGAATAATGTCTGGCAATTTCTCTCTGCATGTAATTTTCTGCACTTTGAGCATTGTACGACAGTAGAAAATGGCTCCTTTCTTTTGTAGTTGGTGCTAGATTCTTATCAGTGATGGTCTATTCCAGAACATGAATTATTGAAAAATCGGAAAGAATAACTTCACCCTCCACACAACAACGACACAACAATAAAATACATCGGTAGTGGTTCTCTCCCACACGGTGCAACTCCTTCAACATGCTATACAACCTTCCACGAAAAAGAACAAATTTAAAAACATAGCACAAACTCTCCACTCCATCCTATACAAGATTTGATATATCAAAATCATTACACATTACACATATAACAGACTCTACACCATTACACATATAAATCACACAAAGATTTGATGAATCTCTGCCACCCAAACTTGGACTGTAGAATGCACCTTGCCTAGCCAAGTTCTCAAATTTATAACGTGAAAGATAAATGGGATCTTTTGTTGTAATTACATCTATGTATTTTCAACAAATTTATAGTTTGAAATAAATATGTTAAATAAATTCGCCATGAGTTTCCCTCCAGAGCAATCCCGTCTAAGGGAAATTTTAGTAGGTAGATATGAGTTTGGATGGGGAGCCTCACCAGATGTAGCCATAAGTAAAGAACCCACCAAGAAAAACTATGCCACCACCACCATCAGTCCTTTTCTGATAGCCATTGTTGTAGTTCTAGGCAGCGCTTTACTGGTGGTAAGTTACTACTAGATTTTTTCCAAGTATTACAAAGCTTCTTGATGGAGACCTTTTTTTCAGGAGGAGACATAGGATTTTGAACTCTAAAGAGAATATGCAAGTCGATGCTTATTCACTTGAAGGATTCCAAGACCCAGAAGGCTGGTAGATAATTACTCAATAATATGGCCTGGATGAAGCTGTGATCAGATCCATTTTTATGTGCAGATTCACTAAAGCGGAGAAGCTCATAGACTGCATGTCATCATGTCATGGATACGTTAACCATGTCGTCAGAGATACGTTGTCGTTACAGGTACGTTAGAGAGTCTGTGGACACGGGGAGGCTTCTAACAGGTCATCGACAGATGACGAGTTGATGACAAAATTTGCTGAGCAAACAACCCCTTAAATAACACCTTCGGTGTAATAAATGTTGGAGAATTTAAAAGACTATCCAAAATTATATTGTACATTAAGTTTAGTTATTTATCCTTTGTATTTAAGTTTTTGATGAGTACTTATAAAAAAAATGTTGAAGAATTTGAAATATTATAGGAATTATATTGTAAATTAAGTTTAAAGTGAGAGAACTTGAAAGAGTATAAGAATTATATTGTAAATTAAGTTTAGTTACTTGTCCTTTATATTTATAGACTTAAATAATGGTTATACATTTTTTATAACAATATGTAGCTACTTTAAGAGTAATCATCGGTTTGAGGAATGTAGTTAATTCTACATGGTGAAGTATGGAAATAATTCAAATATATTAATATAAAGATAGAGATGAGGTTATAATAGTAGTGGGTGGGATGAGATGTAGCGCAAAAAGGGTTGAATGTTTCCTTTGCAAGTTGGTTAGATAGTGATTTTGAGATTGTTGTTATGGGGTTCATAATTTTGATGTGACAAAACCATGATGCCAATGAATTATATTATTATTATTATTATTATTATTATTATTATTATTATTATTATTTGTTTTAAAATTGAAATTTTGTCCAAAAAATAGACAATGAAAAATACCATGTTGAACATAAAGCAAAAATTTAGATCAATAATATATCATCACATAAATGTATTATGTCCTTTATATTTAACAATATCAACAATGAGAAATAGTTTTAGTATAGTGTTGCAAACAATAACATTGTTTACTATTGCAAATTTATTTACATGCATTTAATTTTATTATCATCACTCGTAAAATAAAACTCAATAATAACATGCAAGTTGAAGCATATTAGAAGATAATCACAACAACTTGAAGAATGAAATGGCATGTAGCATGAATAAGATTAAAGGAAAATTTATACCTTTATAGGAATTTTCAAAATTAAGTTTAATGGAAAATGCCTTTAACCCTAGGCATTTGGCTCATCTAATACCTTCCCAAACAACCACAACAATTATATTGTCCCTGAAAAGCCATTGCTCTAGTCTAATGATTTGTGGTAAAATACAATGAAGTCATAAGGCTAAAGATGTGCTTTTTATATTGTAAGAAACATTGAGGATGGTTATTGGTCTCAATGGGTAATTAGTTCCAGGTCACATTCTTTAGGAATAAACTTCATGAAAATTAAGCTAATGAGAGGTCCTGTAAGCATAGTTTATAAACTACTTCTCATTATAAATTGAGAAGTTCATTGGCCCAACAAATTTGAAGTGGCCTTAAAAATTTCATAGGGATACTTATACAAACAATGTGACTTCATTGACTATCACTATCATGACCTTTGTTTACTCTATAAATTTCAAATCCAAGTCACACATTCTTTCTTATTCTAGAGACATGTTTTAAGGGACAAGGTCCATAAAGGTTTGCATGGAACCCCTATTCATCATTCACACAATGAGATAGAAAAATAATACAATAGTGGTTAACAAATTCAAACTCAATTCCTTCATGGTTAGTTACCCATTTGACCAAATTCTTTATGGATCCAATTATTTTATAGATCTTCTTTATATCAAGAGATTAAAAAAATATATATATTGGCCAATCCCTAATTTTTATCCAATGAATCTAAGGATTAATTTGGGCACCCCAAGTTTGCGTAATAATCCATCTTCAAGAATTATATAATATTAATAATACAAATAAAATTAAGAAAGAACAAAAAATATTGGAGAAAGAATACAAAAATATAATATTGGAAGGAAATTTTATTACAATGAAAACCAAATTCTATTATTAAATCAACGGTGAAAAACATTGTCATGCGCATAATAACAATAAGGACTAGAATGATTGTATTTGATCTCTAATAAAATATGTGATAGTTATGCACGTTCTAAAGAAAGGCCATAACAGGAGGTTGAAGCTTTATTTTTTATTTATTTTTTAAACTTAAGAGGAAAAAAATGTAATATGTAAGAACAATAACCCTAGCATGAAGTCAACATTGAGCAAGAATGCTCAGTTGGTTAAACATAAGTTGTTAGAAAAAGAATGGAGCCTTGTCAATAACATAGATTCTCATTTGGTGAACCTTTTCAAGTGTTATTTAGATCAATAGAAATAAAATTAGTTTATTGAATTGAGACCCCATATTTTGGGCATAAAAACTTCGAAAAACCTATATGAAGGCCCCCAAAAATGCATTCAAAGTTTAGAACCCAAAAAATGCTAGTATCAAGACCATTTCTAAGATGACCCTCCATTGCCACCTAGATCATTAGAAAATATCTCTTGCATTGCTTGATAGGGTGTGAACTTTAACTATGAATTCTTTTTGAACTCGTCTTTGGCTATTTTATGACATAATCATTGTAAAGCTAATAGATTCTAGATAAAGCTTTATAGGAATGTCATTTAACTCTTTGCATCATTCCTCCAACCAATCCATCCATCTTCCCCATGTTTAGGTTACAATTTACAATTCTTTTTAACGAATTGGATATACATTAGGTCTTGTAAATGAGAAATTGTTAACAAATATATATAGACTTTAGAATCTATTAGATATAGTGAAAACAATTTCATTTATGATAAAGTAGGGTAAGTCCCACCAAAACACTTGCAAGTAAATACCCCTCCACATTCTAAAAAAAAGACATATATTGTCATACCATAAATTTATTTAAATGCTTCTTAACTCATTCAATCAAACCATAAGATAAACTAAGTGAACAAAAACTTAACTCATCCAACCCAATCATGACATAAACTAAGTGAACCGTAACTTAAAAGAATATGATTTAAATTAGTAAAAATATAATTAAATGAATAAAGCTTAATGTTATCTTATAACATTACTTCAAACTATATACAATAAACCTCATAGCATTTATCCATACTATATACCATAAACATTAGATAACATATAGCATTTTATGAAATTAGATATTTATGATCCCATTTTAGTTAAGAGAGTTTTGACTTAAAACAATATCTATATATAAACATATTATTTATATAAAATAATAAAATAAAGCTTAACATACTTTTATAATGTCCATTTTTATTTGTTTTTTTTCAATTCATCATAAACTTATTCACCAAATAGACTTAAAAAAAACCCTTCATAAAATTTGAGAGGAGATCTCATGGTGCTCATTTAGAGACTCCCTCCCCGAGGGAGACTGTATCTAGTGAATAAGTTTAGGGAAAGGAACATGCAAAGCGACGAAGTAATTCAATTATATTAATATTCTCCACGTGACAAAGGGAGTAATTCATTTATGTTAATATTTTCCACGTTGACGCTGAGATGGTCGCTGATATTTAATTCATCTATATTAAGATGGCCGCTGATATTTACATAAAATTTGTGGCAGTCGGAGCATTTGTGTAAAATAAAACAAATAACTAAAGCTCGACATAGTTATTTTTAATTAACTTGAAATAAATTGAATTGACGGTCTTTTGAATTAAATTGACTCCCATACTTAATCCCACATGTTCAAACTATAAATGTAAAGGGAGGGAATCATGAGATTTAGCGCAACACGAGGTTGAATGTTCCCTCCGCTATTCCGTTAGATACTGACGCTGATATATGGTTGCTGCTGAGCCCACAGTGCATTCTCCAAATTTTATCTATTTTTTCTCATTACTGATGAGAAAAAACGCAGTCGTTTCTCCAAATTTTATATCTATTAAGATTTATATAAAATAACTGTATTCAACATAAATGAACTCACTGCTTTGAAATATTAATTAAGCAATTACTCACCTTTCAAATTAATACAGAGTCGTTGTAGCATAGTTGCAGTGCTTTTTGACACTCGAAAATTAATTCATCTATTAAGATATGCTTGATTTATACATTAAAAAGATTAGCTGCTGTGCTTTTTGACACTTGAAAATTGCTGCATTCTTGATATGCAAAAGTGGTGGACCGGTGGTGCGGTTAAAATAGACTTGATTAACTAACTGCAAGTGAAAATGCAGGCCCCCACCGTGGGACTAACACCTTACCACAAAGGTAAAAGCACAATGCTCTAGCAACTTAGCTAGACAATATTGAACCATTTGATGGATTGCTAATCGCAAGACAAAATGTAGGCACCCACCTTGGGAATCTTACAGATGACCACAAAGGTAAAGCCCAATGCTCTAGCAATTGAGGTAGACAATATGGAACACTTTACATCTGGTTTTTGTTTAAAAAAAACCTTAGGACAAACTAATTTCCAGTTAAAAATTGAAGAAATATTGGCCAGATAACTCATTTTTGTTTTTGAGAGAGCCAAAAGGCAAGGACCATATGTTTTGATATGAAATGCCATAAACTAAATTTCCCAAATAACATAAAAACATAAAGAAAAATAGTTGATTGCCTTGTGAATAATAAGAGTCAATGAATAATAATCATCTTCAAGGGGGAACCTCTTTTTACAATTTATCCAATGTATAAGATAAGATGAGATGATTTCTAAACCTAGGTCTACTTGGTATATATAAGAGACATAGGTAACAATTACAATTAAATGATCTAGTCGACCAATAATGACAACACGAATACAACAATAGAAATGTAATAACTCAATATATAAGGCTTAACATAGTCATATATAACCACATTCTAATCATCATGGTACTCCATTGTTTAATTCTCCACACAAAAGACAATCAAATTCTAAGAGGTATCTGACTAACCAATCCCACATAGCTACTCTCTACTCTTCTTCAAAGTTGGGATACATGTTATCAAGGAAGAGCATTGTGCAATCAATGTTCAAAAGCACCCAGACCACTCTATTGGACAAATCTACCGTGTCATCAATTATTTAAAAAGAGAAATTATTTGAGATTAGGGCGGTCAATCCCTACAACATTCTCATTCAAAGTATGAAATAAAGTTGCAGTAGGATAAATATGTTGCAGGTTTTTTCTTAATGTAAAACCATTCACTTTCACTTCTTTCAGACAAAGAACATCCAACTAGGAAACCATGAACAACTTCTACAAACCATGTTCTTGATTGGATTGGTAAGAGCCCTCACATTTCATGATACAAACCTTATGGAAACATGGCCATATTCTCACTATTCTTACCAATCATATATTGTTGAGAGTTCGGAATCACAACATTTATCTTCTCAAGCACGCATATTATTCAAATCTATTAAAGGTGTTTCTCTTTGTTTCTAATTTATACATATTCAATCTTGTGAGCATCATGCACATCCAACAGTGGAGGAGGAGATGAAGCCCTTCAACTACCCCACCACATGAGGAAGTAGTCCAAGAGGAGACAACATGTCCTTACATACATTTGTATCTATAGGTTTGGATTGAGCTAACCTAAAAATAACCATTCTTTAATTAGGCACATTCTTGGAATTCATAATCCCTTTGTTATCCTTTTTTGCCACATGAACCCAACCTTCACAATCAATATAGGCTAAGGCATTTTGAGCAAGATTTGTTTACTTGAGCAACATTTTTGAGCAAGGTATAAACTTGTCGAGATAGATATATGTTAATTAGTTTACAATAAATTATCAACAAAGACTAGTAAGCTTAGAGTTGCAAGCATAGGAAATGCTAGACTAGAACCTACTCTAGCCTAATTTAATGCTGGCAATTTGCAAACAAATCAAATCCACACAATGCAATTAAATGAAAACAAACAAAAATGAACCCAATTGACTTAAAGAAAACCAAAACCTTAGCATGATGCTTATCATTGGATCATAGGATCACATCTCTTCAGTTAGACCTCAACCTTCAGTGGCTTATTCCTATGGTGATTTAAGCTACCAACTTGTAATAAAAACCAAAGAATGAAATTAAAATGCAAAAAAAACACACTAAATAAAATGAAGGCAAGCCTAATCCAAGTGCAATCTAAAAGATTGAATTATTGGACCGCAAGGTACTTATTGATTATGTTTGTTCAATTATTCAATTGCTCAAAAAGTGCAACCCCAATCTTCAATAACTGTGGAAATATCCTAATGTAAACATAGCGGCATGTAATTCTAACCATAAACAATTAGGGACATTGAATATAGATTTCACCTTTTTATATCATATAGTAAATGATGGTCTTTTTGTATCCAATGTTCAAAAGGTTCAATAGTTATAATATAACAATATATTTTTTAATACATGCTTGTATTTCCATCTCTACATTAAGCTAAACTATTACAAGGCAAAGCTATGTAATATGATCATAGCAATTTATTTAGATGTTGAAAACACACTATATCAGAATGAATATTTTCTAGACCCTAACCTACAATTTCATAACAAAATCATTCTTCCATAACCTAGCATATTAGAAACAAAGGAGAGAAATCAATACATGATTAGATTCCTCTTTGAATATTGATTAAGGAAATGCTTTTTATATTCAGAAACTAAAATATTTTGTTTAGGATTTAAGTGTCTCTATAATTATAATAATACAAATTCCCAATCTAAAGCTTCATTGCATTAGCCATCCTAAAGTTCACCAATGAGATTTAAAAATATGGGTCTTCTACAAAAACATATTTATACACTAGACAATCACATGATCAACTATGAGTTAGATCCCTGCTCACATAGTTTAGTCTCATTCAAGGTTTAAATGAAATTTGTCACATATGGGAGATAGGGTACATGCATTATGAATAATGATTCATCGGAACCATCGCAAATGCATTATGAATAACGATTCATTGGAACCATCGCAAATTCTAAGTTCTAGTATAATGAAAATTCAATGGCAAATCAACATAGAACACGAGGAGCAGAGTATAGAAATTGATAAACAAATGAAACTCTATTTTCTAACTAATGTAATATTTCAGAGAAGTCATGAATTACTGCAATTAAAGGGATCAAAACTATACTATGTAAAGAAATATATAGTACATAAATCAAATCAAAGAAGTGTTTTGGTGTTTTTATATGCCTATTTAAAAAATGCAAATAATGCAAGAACACAAGTTAATCTCACAAAGAATTGTGACACCAAGAGAAATGAAAATATGAACTAGCCAATAGATAAACTCAACGTAAATTAGCAATAAAATAATTCACACACTAACAATAAGCTAATCAATGAATCAACTAACAATATAATAGAAACTCTTCACTCAAAAATGAACTAGCTACATTGAATATAAAAGCATTGCTACACTAAATTGGTTGACCCAAACTAAATGGGAAAGTATGCTGGATAACTCACAGACTAGAGAACATGTCAGACATGAATATGTAGAATTAGCCTTCCATTCATAAACTTAGTTTAGCAACAACTTTAACAATTCGATCTCATGAAAATAATTACCAAGCAACATAACAGTTTGATCATAAACATTACATGGGAAATACCAAGAAATCAATCTACATGGAATGATAATGTTAGGATGCTTCATCTCAAATAAGTTTGCATATGACTTGGATAAAACCACAATGCTATTATGACACACATAGGGGCCATTCTTGACCACTTCAAGGAATGATGTTCTTAATTGAAGAAAAATTAAAACAAGTCGATTGTCTTCCTCCTAGTAGTCAAGCAAATCTACTCATATGTTCCAAAGTTTCCTTAACCCAGGTTAATTTGAAAATTAAGAGGGACTCTACCTATAGAGTAACCTCATAAAGTTCAATTATTAAGTCAATCACAAACAAAATCATATTTCTCAATATAAATATCAATAACAATTTCAGTTAGAGGAATCTCGATATCTCATGGTAGATATTTGGATTGAACTTATGAGTCGGACCTTGATAACACTGTTTTTTCATCAATAATACCATTAACAAAAAATATCTATAGAGCTTGTAGAATGATATATGGTGATGGGGCTTGACATATAAACCACCACCTTTATGATACCAATCAATTTATATGCAGATAACCTATGACCATAATGTAATGCTCACAAATATTATTCCATTATTTACTGCCTCCTTAGGCATTATCTCTGTGGCAAGTGATATGGATTTTATATTCAATAAAATTATATTATCAAATTATATAGCCTTATATTACTCATAATAATGTAATTTTCAATATCATGTCAAATTAGACATTATCCATTTTATTATTCCCTATCGAAGGCCAGGGTACTATTGCAATGAGTTAGTGTTGAATTCTAATTAGTTTGTAGTTGATTGTTTACATTTTCCATGTTTCTTATAGTTTTCCATAAAAATCAAATATAAATTAATTTTTATTTGCTACATTCAATTTTATGATTGGATAAAAACTTTGATGTCTTACTGTTAGCTTTTTGTTTAAAAACAATCAATCTTACTTAAAAAAAAAGGTATAAGTTTTGTGCAAATGCATTTCTGTTGCTTTTTGTTTCAGATTAATGCTAAGGGTGCTTCGTTGGATGCATAGCTCTCACCTTTGACAAATAGGCATAGCATAAGCATTTAATTATTGCAGTAAATGTGATAAAACCCTTCACCCTCACGGCCTCCTTCATTTCCATGGCCACCTCCTCTTTGCTTCAGTGCCTCTCGGATTCACTCTTCATTGGATTCCATCTCACATTTCACGGTGTATGTTGGAGACCTTGGGATCAACTTCAAACTTTTAAATCTTTGGATACCCCTCGAGCAACTTCAAACCTGTAATGTTATGTTCATTCAAAATGTCATGGTATTTATTTGTTATATGCATTAAAATGAAATGAATGAACATATAGTTTGCACATAGCTACAGCAATAGATTCCAATCTTGTGCATGACCAACTGCATGCAGAAACCAGTAATAAGACTAATGGGAAAGACTTTTAGTTTCTTTATTCCAAGTTGCAAGGTTTTCTTCTCTTCTACAAGGTAAGAATAATTCTCTATGCAAAGAAAGCTCACCCATGTTTAGAGATCTTTGTCAATTGGAAAGACATTGACCTCATATTTGAGATGTGAGTGTAAAAACTATACTATGAGAAGCGTTGCATCTGTAACAAGCGAATACAAATATTCAAAGCAGTATTTATAATGTAAAAGCTACAAATAAACTGATATCTTAACGGATTTAACTTCAAGTATGGATATTTTCTGTCATTTTGCACCAATTGATTATCTATTATTCGTTTTGATTGGAAAAAATAGAAAAGTACAGAGATAGGTTAGGATTAGATGGTTGGCGTGTAGTGATTTGACGAGGTCTCAATGATTGATGGAAATGGTTATCTACATAATACCAGGAGTAAGGGAAACATAAGTAAGGATTGTAAGCATACAAGTTGTAAATTGCATATTCATTTGGTTGAGACAATTTCTATAGCTATTCAAGAAAATAGTTTGTTGGTTTACCTTTGTTGGAGCTCTCTTGAACTTGTGGCCTTGACTGAAAATAAATTCCTGAAAGTGAGTCGAGCTGTCATTATAGCTTTGAAAGTGGGCATTAAACGGCTTGGATAATGAGCATTAACGAGAAAATTGTTTTCATAGATAGTCTCCAAATCCACGCGATGTTGTTATTCAGTAACATCTACCGAGGTCTGTTTTTTCTTATATCCATGATTTCATCTGTTTAAGCTTGTAATCGTTAGCACTTTTTGTAGAACATTTGTGGTAAGGAATCCCAAGCAGATTTTACTTGCATTAAAATTCATTCATCAGTAATTTTTTATTAAGCTTAAGCAATGAATATATTTTGTGGCAATTTCTTCTTTAATAGCCTAATAATGTTGATGCTTGAACATTATCTTATGTTACAGTCTCATCTAGTGGGAATATATAGTTCCTATCTATGGTAAGAGTACGGCACTTTTTGAAACAGGGTACTTCAGTACGTTAGGGGTACTATATATATATAATATATATATAATTATTAATAATATATATATAATATATATTAAAAATAAAACTGAAACATGTCACAGTCACATGACTCACATGATACATCATGATCCAATGATCCATACATGCACATTGCATATTCACTTTCAGATTTCGTCATTGATTCATTGAACAATGAAAATTCACAATTCACATTGAAAATTCAAAACATTCAAACATAAATTAAAATAAGTTATAATATATTAATGACAAATGTATGTCCATGACTCCTTGAGTCCTTTCAACATTGTCAAACTACATTCAAAATTTGCCTAATGGCATTTTTCAGTCGTGTAATAGAAAGATCAAAATAGTGAAACTGAACAATGAACAAAATAGCGAAATTTGGCTTCTTCAAGCCATGTCATCAACAACTCTATGACTAGTCTACAATAATTTTGTAGTATGATTAGGAGGTAAAACAATATCACATGACCATTTTACAACCAACAATTAGCAGCTTTGAAAAAGACAGGAAAAGTTTTTTCAATTGCATATGAAGTTAAGGTATAAACAATTGCACTAAAAGAATGCCACGTCAGTCCTCTCTATGTTGAATCATTTGTAGCTACTTCATTTCTAAAAGAATCTTCAAAAAACTTAAAATAGCTATCATATTTTGTTATTCAAAGTAATTTAATATGCTCTATGGCAAAACTTCTGATTTATTGTAAAATTTCATCTCTAAAAATCTGAAGGAACATAGTCATTTTCACAATAGAAAATGTACTGTTAATCACCAGAAGCATTAAGTCAATTTGTATATACAGCACCCACGTCAATATTGTTAAGGCCCGCTGACAGCGTATAGTCATGGGTCTTCATGTGGAGAAGAAGTTCAAGATTTTGCTGTTGTAAATGAAATGATTCATGGGAAGAGTGTAACCAGTAGTTTCCAGGCTGCCATAAATTGAAATATCAATGTGGTAAAATCTTCACTCTTATATTGTGCTCACATACTTCCATTGGGCGCATTGGGAAGAATAAAGCTACTACAGGATTTGTTATACCAGAGTCTACTTCTTCATCCATTGATTGTCAATCCCAACACATTCTAACGCTGCTATAGTACTTTAATAACTCTGTATTGTGAGTCAAATAACTCTCATTTCCAGATCTGAATATTTAAGTAAAAGATGAAGTTTTCCCAATAGTCATCTACAACACATTTAAGATCTCAGCCATTCTAATATTTTCTCGCTGCTATCACATTGTATGGCCACATTACTTGGGTATCTCAACATTCATTTCCAGATCTGTCAACGGGCTGCTATAGGCATGTAAAAAGCACCTTCTTACTATGTTTTTGGGTGTCTGTTTATTAGCCATTTAAATCATTGTTAATGTTATTTCCTTGCTATAATTTATGAGCATGTTATGTGAAGATTTGCCACTAAAATCTATGTTCAAGCAGTGATACATTATTCAAACAAAAATTCAAATCAAAACAGCAATGAGGCATTATCCGTGTTGAGTTAAAAAGCTCCTACAACCTTTCCATGTAAATCTTGGGGTTGAAAATTCCCACCAATCCTATCATATCTCCTACATATTTGTTTGAAGAAGGATAAATCGCTAGAACTAGACTTCAACTGTGGGAAAAATTTGTATTAGTTTGGTTTAGTTTTATATATTGGTCGTACCATATCCGTACCCAAAATCGAGGTACGCCGTACCATTTTCACCAAATGTACCCAATTTTTTTTTATGAAGTACCTGGTACGGCAACACTGTTCATGGTACGTGAGGGTACATCTGGGTACGTACCATTGTTGTACCCAAGTATCCGGTACGTGTACCCGGTACCAGTACGTGTACCTGACCCCTAGGTACGGGTACCCATGCAACACAGGTTCCTATTGAGTATGTTAAATCTTATGCATGCTTAAATTGATAATCAAATAAACTTTTGGAATCATTTCCTTCTGTACCTTTCTTTTTAATTAGGATGGGGAGCTTCTAAATTTGAGTGTTAATGGCTTAAAGTATGTCACTGCTTCTGCAACAGACCTGATACATTTCACAAAATTCAAGAAGCATTTAGGATACAAATATATTGCAAATTTCCATAATTTTTAAATTCATACAAATAAGCATGAGACTAAAGCACGTGATTTTCAAAATTTAAGTAAATCCCTTTACCTGATCCTGTTTTTCCTTTGCCATCAAACTGGGGTGTTCAAAGTTTTTGCATATTCTTTCCAAGTATAGAATCCTTCTCATATACCAGGTTTCCATCCAAAATCCATGAACATATAAATTTTTCTTCCAAATTAAACCATCGAAAACTGAAAACCACATGATATATTTATAGGGACTACAGTTTGAAGTAACTAGTTAAAGATTGCAAAATGGGCATATAATATGGTATTTTTACCTTTGTTTGGTTGAGGGGAGAGCTAACAACCAGAAGGTAATTTTGAACACATTGATAAGGTTCAAAATGTAATCAGTAGAAACACATGAATAGTTTTTTTTTTCTAAGAGGAAGAGAAAATGCAAACATGCTATATTTGCATGTCTTTGAGATCTTTGAGATATAATGCCAAGACTAATACATACAAGTTTGCAAAACCACAACCAATAAATATATGCCAAGGGTGTTTTGGTGATGTTAGTTCAGTATTCCTTCCTTATATCACATACAATAGATCACTCATGAAATCAAATGTCGAAAAGACAATGTGATCATTTGGAAGGTTTTGGAACTTTGCTTCCAACCTTTGGATCATGGAAAGCGAGCAAGTCAACGTGAAGTTTTTTTAGTATTTCAAATTTATTTACATGCATTTAATTTTATTATCATCACTTATAGAATAAAACAAATAAGAATTTAAATACAGAACCATATTTGCAATGTTCAAGCTTCAAAATTCGAAGAAGTAGGTTATTCACATGAGTTAAGAACTCTAAGACAAAAAACATAGAAATACAAACAACCCGATTTTTGGTTCAGGTGAATAGAAATGTTTCAAACACTAGACACAAGGTTGATGATAATGTAACACGCTCAGAACTGTAGTATGAGCACAAAATTCACATTTTCCATTGGAAGAATCATAGCTTTGTAATTATTTGAGATGTTTATATGCAAAATATTGCCTCACCACTTATCAAACATCTAAGAATTAAACCCAGAAATGAACGAGTTCCCAAACAAATAAAAATTCGTTTCTATATAAATCACTGGGAGAAATGTTGCATTTTTTAAGAAACAATGCTTTGGTTGTATAAACGAGAATCGTCATAGAAAACGGTGGTTTTCGTCTCCTCCCCGTTTCTACAATTTTTTCTGTGTGAAACGTAGAACACCGTCATGTTACTGGTAATACAATCGTTTAGATCATTAATTTATGTAACATTTAATGAACTAAGAAAATTTATGATAACTATAATCGAACATAATTAATTCTCCCTTGAGCACCATAGTCTATTTGTCTTTTCCTATCCTAGGAGCTCATTGCCACTTCATTAGTGCCACACGAGACTCATTTAGGGCCCACCAAACACTCAATGCACTTGTTTACATGATCTTAGTAGTTCCAGAGACCAATTCCTATAACTAGGAACCCACTTTGAGTAGCACTAGCAGTCACCAGTAGTTAACCCTAGTCGGTGTTCAGTTATGTCCAGTTATGCTTCGATTCCCATAAGCTAGTTCACTTTCAGTAATCCTAGTGCTAGTTTGCATGATGTAAGGGAAGTTGGGTTACTTTTCTCACCTAACTCAATCGGTTAACTATTTGTGAATTGATTTAGTTATCTAGAGTTGCATTAGTGAGCTCTAGTAGTGATTTCCCCACACCAAGTTAGCTCCGGAGTCAGTCCAGGTTGGTAGATTCGAATCCTATTTAAGGCATTCGAATTATCCTATTTGTAACACCATTGTATTACATATTATTTACTAATTAATGGATAAGATGTTTTTTTTCCAATTATTGGTCTCATGTGTGTTTAATTTTCCATGAATTATTGATCAGTTTTTACAAAATTCTTCTCTCTCTTTTGCAGCCTTCTTTTCTCATTGAATTCATGCAGGCCTAAATATCTTATGCTTGATTAAATTTAACATGGTATCAGAGAATGTATCTAGGCCAACTTAAAGCCTCAAAAACTTTCATTGATGCACCAGAAGCAATTGGGTTCCACATAAATCCCAGTATTCTTACCTTTCTCACTCTGGATTTTGTCCAAATAAGACTAGCCAAGTGTGATGCACCGAGAGAAAGTGCACATGTCGAAGTGCGAGGTGTGTGAATTTGTTTTATTCGAATTGAAATGTTTTTGTGGGTAAATTGAAGATTTTATGATGAATTAGTTGTTTCTTGAAGTTGTAAGATGGATAATTCAACAACTTTGACACCCATAATCCTCACACACTTCAATTATATTGATTGAAGGGCTGATATGAAGATTGTCTTGTGCAAAAAGGGTCTATACAGGGTCACCATGGGAAGAGAGGTTGAACCTCGACAACCTCTTGAAAATTCAAAGAATCTAAACAAGATGGATGAAGAATTTGGCTTCATGTGCATCGACATCTCTAGGGACCTTCTCTTCCATCTTGATGAAATAGGAACTCCAAAATAAGTATGTGACAAGCTCGAATCCTTGTTTGGAAAGAAGTATGAGCTTAGGGGCCATATCTTGGAGAATGAGTTGACAGCACTACAACCCAACAACTTCAAAACTATACAACTTTTTTTCTCAAAATTTAAATCACTTGTCATGCAATGCAAGCAATGAGGTATTGATAAAAAGGATGAAGAATTGGTTATCTCAATTTTGAGAAAATTTGGCCCAAAAATTCTCTGTGTCTGTATCTACCTTTCACTCTAGGAGACTAACTACTCCTAATCGGCGAATGTCATCCCTTGATGCCTTCTCATAATATCTAATCCAGGAACAAGATAAGATGATGCAGATGGGATCCCTCAAATCCTCTCCAAATCAATCTCTCTTGGCTGGTGAGACAAAGAATGCACAAGCAAGGAGGAAGCAGAAATACAAAGAAAAAAAGGAACACTAAATTCGAACCTCAGGAAGAGTTTATCCAACAGATGAATCCTTGAGCTCTAATAAGGAAAAACATCAGAGTTTTGATAAGGGAAAGTGTTCCTACTATAATAAAGGAAACCATAAAAAGAAATATTGTATGAAGAAGACAATATATCATATGTCAAAACTCCTAGAGAAACAGAATATTTCCCTCCCTGAAGCCACAAGTAAGGCTGAATCCGGAGACAAGACTAAAGATCATGATAAGAGATGCCATGTACTGAAGGATAGATTTTCAAAATCACATGCCTCCCTCATTGATTCAAGAGCCTCCAATCACATGGTTGCGTCGAAAGAATAATTCTCTTCATTACAACTTGTTGATGGTCCAAGTATTCACATGGGATATGCCACTCAAATCGAAGCTGAAGGAAAGGGTTCAATTAAGTTAGAGCATGGAGTGTTCAAGAATGTACTTAATGTTCTCTCCTTATCAGCATATTTATTGTATGCATATCATATGACTCATATAGGATCACCAAAGCAAGTGGTATTTGGTACTGACATAGTGGAGATGTCAAATATCTTAGCTATGAAGCTTATAACGAAAGATGTTGCAAAGCATGTCTCCAAGGCATATGAATTCTCACACTTTCTGCCATACTCAGATTCACTGCCATCTCAACTTCCATTTGAAAGGGAAAATAAATTAATTCTACCTAAATATTTTGTATATGATAATGTTTCCATTAATGTTTCATATTTAGAATCTGAAGCAAAGGATCAAGTTGAATCATTTTATGGAATTCAAGATGAAGTTCAATTCGATTCAGATATAGATGTAGATCCAGTCCCTACTCCCAATCCTCGGCCTAAATGGGCTCAAAATTGTATTGAGGCAGCTAGGAACATGACTCGAGAGTCATTTGACATGAGGAGAACAAGATCCCAGTTTAAAAATGAGAGCCTTGTGCTATTTCAAGCAATTTCACTTCTTCCATAGAGGTGCTACAAACTACCAGAGAGATGCTACATGATGGTAAGGTTTGATCAACAATTATTCTCATTGAAGAACAACTTCGAGCATGTTACTCTTCCTCCAGAAAGAAGAGACAAAGGAAACATGTATTCTCCTATTAGTCATCGGATTGGAAGAATGTAACATCCGCTCAGTATGCGATCGGAAAAATGACAAAGCATGAGGAAAAGGCACTGTAAGTATGAAAGCTAGCTCATCCAAATTATAGATGAAATTTAATAATGCTAGGAGACTGAAATGGTGGGCGACCAAAATGATATTGGGGACAAATCCGCTAGGGGGAAAGGCTAATGGCTACCAAATATTTGGGGATCTAGTAAAGCTTAACCTAGTGTCATCATGATTTTGATGGAATGACAAATTGAAGTTTGGTACATTAATTAAAGGGTAAAGCACATGCACATCAAATTATGAATAAGAGTGACAATGGTTGACGTGATTTAGCGTTAATTCCTATTATTGTGAAAATATGATACCTAATAAGCAAATAATAACTAATCTATTATTTGTAACACAAATAAGGTATTAAAGTGAAAAATATCTCTCTACATATATAATTATCTATTGTATGGGAATAAAGCCTTGGCATAATCGTTGTATGGAGAAACAACCTAATATATTTAAACAAATTTATTATAAAGAAAACATTGTAAATGCCTATTCTCCAGTAAAATCATTTTGTTCTAAAAATAAAATATAATAATAATAATCCCACATGCGATCGAGGAAGAGTAACTTGAGAACTTCAAGTATATAAAAGAGATATTTACGAAGGGGAAGGGGCTTATTTTCCTTTGGAGGGTTTTTTGGAAACCTTATGCTATAGGAAAGTTGAAATCAAGGAGGTGGTTCCCAATGAGGAACGACGCGAGTGATTCCTTGAGCACCTAATACCAGTCAAGGAGAGGAGGATGAATAACGTTTGAACCTTTCAACTCTTGAATTCGTTAGTAGATCCCGATATGGAGAAGTTATCTTCTTTTGCTTTTGAATAGTCTTCAGTCATTGCGCTTCTCTCGAGAAGCTTGCAGATATGGGAATATTATACTGACACTGAGGAGAACTGCAATCAGGTTGATGCATTTAATGTTTACTTATAAATGCTGTGATTTTTATAAACTGGGTTTTCTCTTTCCTGACGATTTGACAGTGGTTGTTTGTGTTTCATTTCTACGAAGAGTTGGCTGTTTATTTACAAATGCCCTGATTTCCTTATAAACTGGGATTTCTCTTTCTCAACGATTTGACAGTGGGTTGTCTTTGTTTTCATTCTTTAAAGTCTGAATATGTTATTTCCTGCCTTTGGAAATCGTAATTTAAATATGATTTGTGAATATGAGTACATCTGATTATATATATAGAGAGATCTGAATATGAGTATATTTATATATGCTTGAAATATCCTTCAAATATGAATATGTACATATTTTATTTGCCATCATTTTATATTAGATTCCATTTTAAATCTGAATATATATATATATATATATATATATATTCTATTTTCAAGCAATTTATATAGGATTGGATTGTAGATCTGGATGTTTTTTTTTATCTGTGATCTCATTGCATTGTGATGCTTTCGATCTCAATGCATGGTGATCTTCATATATGAATGTCGGTGATTTTGTGGCATTATGAACTCAATATTTATATACCTGGCATTTTCCAGTTGTATGACTAGCATCGTGGTTTTAACCAATGACTGTTATGTCCCTTTAAAATCTAGATCTGATGTTGCATCAGTATCAGTATATCTGGGAATGTGGCATAAGTCTTCACACCTTGTCATAAAAGAAATTGATATTTGTCCATGACCCTACCTTTTATATATATATGCATTAAATATTCCCAAATAAAACCAAGAAGTGAACCAACTCTTTAATAGATTAGTTATTAATCATTTAATAGGCGATAACTTGTACGATGTTATGGCATTACCTCATTCCCTTAGAGGAGCAAATGTTATCCTCAACTAGCTTGATTAATGGTATTTTAATCATCATATTATTATATCATTGAAGATTTTACTTATATTACATTTATGGTGTAATATTTAAGGATTTTACTTTATACTACATTTACTTGTGTAATATCCATGTAACTTCGTGGACATTGTTTACAGAGTGTGATATGTTATAAGTATTAATTAATACTTTTACGAAAAGATCTCACAAAATACTAACATACATAATTTACATTTTGACTAAGTTAAGAAAGTGTATATTGGGTGGTTACAATGTAGTGTACATTAAGTTAGTGTATCCATTTAATTATATTTGTAATGGTAAAGTTTGATATGAATTATTATAATGTTTAAAAGTTTGCATAAACAATGTAATAGATAAGTGTTGTTATGTATATTTTTGTTAATGATAAAACATGACGAGGGTTTTAGTCATAAGTAATGGTTCGAATTGTCATAACTACAATGAGTACTAAGTCTCGCAAACTTGAGCAAGGTAATCTAGTTGGATATCTTAACTTGAACTTGGGTGGTTTTTGCTGATGACCTTGAACCTTAGAGGATTCGTCGTCCAGCTCGGGGGTGGCATTAAATGGACAAACATACGTTAGAGGAAGCCTACGGTTGGGAGGAAAGTTGTCCACATGTTTTCAGTCGCCCAAGCTCAAAGAAGTACTCTTACAGTTAGTTTTGTTTATGGACATAATTTATCTTGTATATAATATTTATGCTCTTGGATTTATGGTACTAATATGCATGTTGAGTTACATAAAGTGGTGGTTGCAGGAGCTACATTCAATGGTGGAATGGATTTCGAAAGACAAGTGTAAAATGAATTTTTTGCATAGGTGCATATTGTTTAGTTTAATTGTTTCTATCATGTGCAGTGTGTTTAACTTTGTTGTTTGTACCACTCAGGACTTGTTCATCATCTTGGATGGTTGCACCCAAGAATACAAGTACAAGGATGGTTCCTTGTTAGGAGGAATGTTAGAGACCTTTAAAGGAAAGGGTTAACATGTAACTTCTATCACAATCGAGGGATAGTCTAATGACTAATGAAATGGTCGTATCTATCTTAAAATTCAATATGGTCTGCTTATATTAGAGTGAATGTAGTTGACGGTCCTTAATTGCAACAAAGTATGATTACGTTTATTTATGGTTCTAGTATGGTCATTGGATAACTCTAATCTACCTAGTGGAACTTAAGTTAATTAAATTATGGTTTGTTTAGATGTAAATGATAGTAATGTTTTCATGAATGTGATTACTCTCTATCAAAAGGCTAACATGATTGACTTGTTAATATAGTAAAAGCGAAAAAAATTTACCACGTTTTCTCAAAATTTACACGGAGATATTTCGGGTCTGTTACAAATGGTATCAGAGCTCAAGTTGCAACACTTGGGCATTTATGGGCAGAACACAAATTGGAAGGTACAAGTTGGATAAAACAATGATTGACTGGTTACATATAACATAATGAAATGAGGAAGTAAAAGAGGGGTGCAAAGTTCCTTCAAGAAACCTATGGATGGATGAGGATTATGCTCAAACTAGAGTGACCAGTTGGTCATCTAAAACAAGGAAAGTTGAAGTACATTTGGAAAATTACGACAAGAGGGTTCACGATTTATCCATATCAATCGTCAAAATTAAACCAGATAAGTACCATGCTAGTCTCGTTATTATATTTTATAAATTGTAATATTGGTTGCATGATGAAAGTTTTAGCTCTATGCAAAAGTATCTTTAATATATGTTTCTTAGAATATAAAAGGGAGAAATATAAACAATTCTTAATGTGAGCTAGAATGTTTTCCAAAGCATTTTAATTGGTGAAAAATAATTTTTATATAATATTACAAGTCATGCTCAAATCGAGGTCAAAATTGAAGATTGGGTTAGGATGATCTGTATAGTACAATTATGCATATGGTTAAGAATACTAGTATAATAAATGTATCATGGATATATGTATGAGATGACTCTAAATTATTGAACTATGAAAATTGAATAGCTGTAATGTTTTGATTGGATTTCCTTTTTCTCTTTCTTGGTAAAAATAAAAAATAAAAATAAAATCGATGTCTATTAGGGGCAAGTTAAGTGACATGAGTTCTCCAATAGTTTCTTATATTTTAATGAATAAATAGGAAAGGATAACATAATGTGATTAAAGGGTGATACTATGACGAGTGATTGCATGGAAGATTTATGTTGGGTATTTTCTTCACATAAAACACAAAGGGAAACAAAAATTGTGGATATGTATTCCTATTGAAACACTTGAAGGAAGTGAACATGACATATGCGATAATATTAAGTATAAATAGATAGTATGTCTATGTTAAAGCGACTAAACTAGAAAAAAGGAAGTGTGTATGGAAAGAATTTGGAAAAACAAACATGGTTGAATGGTTTGCAAACCTTTTACAATATACTAAAAAGTATAACAACACGATGATGATGTTAGAGGCATGTCTTGTTTGAATATATAAATTGTATCTAGTAATTATTAAGAGGTGTACGTGTTATGCAAAGAATATGAATACTAGAATCATTTTGTTACAAAGTGGAATACTTTAAGTATAGTATAAACCATGAATATAAGTTATGTTAAAAGTGCATAGGTATAAATACTAATATCATCTTTATGCAAGGAACGAGGTGATTCAAACCATATATTGCACTTATGAATGTTAATTAGGCAAGAAATCAATTGCTTATGCCTATTGAACAAAGATAACGTATAAAGTTGATTGACATTATTTATCAGTGGGAACTATTACATGAAATCTGAGTTGTTATACAATTTGATATTGTGACTAACTATTCATGGAAAAGTGCAGGCATCACGGACTTGGTTATGGCAATAATATAAAGAGCCATGATGGGAACCAAAGTTCCAGGACTGCAGTCAATCGAATGATAAGGAGAGACATTTGGCACATGGGAAACTAAAAATAAGAATGTACAAGAGGTACATGTTTCCCCTTAGCCAGCTAAGCACCAGTATGCCTCTCTGGGGACGCCCAGGTGTAAGACATCTAGTTAGACTTCTTTCCGCATGAATTTACGCTATAAGAGACTATCACGAGAGTAGAGGCTCCGTGAAGAACCTCCAGGTATCATGGTGTTTAGGAAAGGAAGCGCTTGAGCTTGGTGAAGCACCCTGAATAGCACACATAGGAGATATGCCCGAGAAGGGGTATTGTCCTCGTTTTGGGTAGCTTGGAATAGTACTTGGAGTACTATCAGCACTGTTTTTGTTTGAAGCACCTTGAATAGCATAGGTAGGAGATATGCCCGAGAAGGGGTATCGTCCTCGTGTTGGGTAGCTTGGATTAGTACTTGGAGTACTGTCGGCACGGTTTTTCTTTGAAGCACCCTAAATAGCACCAATAGGAGATACACCCAAGAAGTGGTATCGTCCTCATGTTGGGTAGCTTGGATTAGTACTCGAAGTATTGTTGGCACTATGTTTGTTTGGATGGAGGGCATCCAAGAGGAACCATAAGGCATTCAGTAATACTTGTAAAAAGTATATGCGCTTTCGTTCCTATGAGGTAATGTGCTTATCTATAGATAAATAGAGTAAACAAGAATACTTGAACCATTGTAAATGTTATGAATACTCGAGTAGAAAAAAAAAAATAATAAATAAATAAAATTTCCTCGAGGGAAAAGGTGAATGGTACATTTTACAAGGTCACTGCTTGAAAGCATGTGAAATAGATGATGCTAACTTGTGATTGAAAGAGATGTCTATGTCAAGTTACGTGCCAGTTAAAGAACCCAAGTACTGGAGGTAAAAGATGTAATTCAAAAGATAAGTACATCTAAATTACGCATGAATTCTTTTGATGTAATGTTGTATTAGACATTTTTATGAGGATAAAAGCATAAACAGAGACTAAAATATGTTTTGTGAATTGCAAAGCTTTTGTTGCAGAAAGGACTTGTTGTTTATGTTCTAAGTTGGATTAAGAATTTATGACATGCTTATTGAATAAATTGTGGAAAACCTAGTTTTGTTGCATAAAAGTACAGGTCATGAAGGATAAAAGCACGTGGGAATCGCAAAAGATTGAATATGATCAAAGAAAAGAAATAAAATAGAATGAAAATGTGAACTCGGGAGCGGGAGACAAACTGTTAAAAAGCATGAACACCAAGGATGGTGTTAATTCTAAGGGGGAGAGGATGTAACATCTCCTTAGTACGCGATCGGAAAAACGAAAAAGCGTGAGGAAAAGGCACTGTAAGTATGAAAGCTAGCTCATCCAAATTATAGATGAAATTTAATAATGCTAGGAGACTGAAAGGGTGTGCGACCAAAATGATATTGGCGATGAATCCGCTAGGGGGAAAGGCTAATGGCTACCAAATATCCGGGGATCTAGTAAAGATTAACCTAGTTTCATCATGATTTCGATGGAACGACAAATTGAAGTTGGGTACATTAATTAAAGGGTAAAGCACATGCGCATCAAATTATGAATAAGAGTGACAATGGTTGACATGATTTAGTGTTAATTCCTATTATTATGAAAATATGATACCTAATCAACAAATAATAACTAATCTATTATTTGTAACACAAATAAGGTATTAAAGTGAAAAATATCTTTCTACATATATAATTATCTATTGTATGGGAATAAAGCCTTGGCTTAATTGTTGTATGGAGAAACAACCTAATATATTTAAACAAATTTATTATAAAGAAAACATTGTAAATGTCTATTCTCCAGTAAAATTATTTTGTTCTAAAAAGAAAATATAATAATAATAATCCCACATGCGATCGAGGAAGAGTAACTTGAGAACTACAAGTATATAAAAGAGATATTTACGAAGGGGAAGGGGCATCTTTTTCATTTGGAGGGTTTTCTGGAAACCTTATGCTGGAGGAAATTTGAAATCAAGGAGGTGGTTCCCAATGAGGAAAAACGCAAGCGATTCCTTGAGCACCTAATATTAGTCGAGGAGAGGAGGATGAATAATGTTTGAACCTTTCAGCTCCTGAATTCGTTAGTAGATCTCGATCTGGAGAAGTGATCTTCTTTTGCCTCTGGATAGTCTTCAGTCATTACGCTTCTCTCAAGAATCTTGCAAATATGGGAATATTATACCGACACTGAGGAGAACTTCAATCAAGTCAGTGCATTTAATGTTTACTTATAAATGATGTGATTTTTATAAACTGGGTTTTCTCTTTCCCGATGATTTGACAGCGGTTGTTTGTGTTTCATTTCTATGAAGAGCTGACTGTTTATTTACAAATTCCCTGATTTCCTTATAAACTAGGTTTTCTCTTTCCCGACGATTTGACAATGGGTTGTCTGCATTTTCATTCTTTAAAGTCTGAATATGTTATTTCCTACCTTTGGAAATCGTAATTTAAATATGATTTGTGAATATGAGTACATTTGATTATATATATAGATCTGAATATGAGTATATCTATATATGCCTAAAATATCTTTCAAATCTGAATATGTATATATTTTATTTTCCATCATTTTATATTAGATCCGATTTTAAATTTGAATATATATATATTCTATTTTCCAGCATTTTATATAGGATTGGATTGTAGATCTGAATGTTTTTTTTTATCTGTGATCTCATTGCATTGTGATGTTTTTGATCTCAATGCATGGTTATCTTCATATATGAATGCCAATGATTTTGTGGCATTATGAACTCAATATTTATATACCTGCCATTTTCCAGCTGTATGACTGGCATCGTGGTTTTAACCAATGACTGTTATGTTCCTTTAAAATCCATATCTGATGTTGCATTAGTATCAATATATCTGGGAACGTGGCATAAGTCTTCACACCTGGTCATAAAAGAAATTGATATTTGTCCACGACCCTACCTTATATATATA